>BLSH010349673.1:31449-47069 GCA_018402905.1 Glandirana rugosa | reverse complement strand
CCCCCCCCCCCCCCCCCCCGGCCTTTCATTTTGATTCATTTTCAATTCATCATTGTTTATTCAAATGTTATTCTGCATTCATACCAGCCAGCCACCTATCGCTATTGTACGGGAATTCTCATCCTCATCAGCCAGTTCCACGCCCATACAGGGTTAAAAAAAAAAACGTTTAGGAAACCTTACTCCTCCCATCTTGTTGCCCATAAATTCTCCCTGCTCCAGTATGGCTACTACATGGCCTGAAGAAGGGGCCAGAGCCCCGCAACACGTCACATGGCCTGAAGAAGGGGCCGGAGCCCCGCAACGCGTCGCCGAATCACTACCCTTCCTGTGTTCAACTGGACAAGAGGAGACTTTTGGCTCTCTGCTGGGAATGAACGGACCGGAACAATCGGTACTTCCATCAGTGGCTAGGAGGAGGAAACGCCAGGAGCCACCGACGCTTCCTTCCCACCACATCACCGCCAGGCAGTTCCTTCTTCACCCCAGGAGCACCTCCTTCAGGACTCCCACACAGCCAGCAGTGGCTTGAAACTACAAAGCTCACCTGATTGCTACCATTGTGAGAAGGTTTTTACCACTTTTAATAAATTATGTTTTTACTTCAATACTGCACTTAGAGGCGCACTTTTTGTTCTTTGTCGTTTACTATAGAAGTTCGGTTACTTCCCAAAGGTGCAGCCTTGCCAGTGCTACAGAGTCAGTTCACCTACTACGAATAGTTCCATCATCCACACCTTCACCCACCGTGTGTACAGACTCTTTGATCTCCAGTTCATACATCATCTTAGGTACATAGGGAGAGTCCAACAAAAACGTACTTAGGACTGCGTTGCAAACACACTGTTTTATAGGTCTCCAGAGCGCTGTGGTGTTGCAGGAGCGGAGGTGTCCATAGTGATGTGGAGGTGTCTGTGAAGATATTGCAGGGCTTCATCTGGGTGGGAGAACGATTTTTGGTTTCCTGAGGTATCTGTGAAGCGGAGGACAGCTGGATATGCGAGGGTGAATTAGATTTTTCTCTCAAAGAGTAGAGCGCACATCGGTTGAAAGGCCTTCCTCCTCCGAGAGACCTCCTGCGAGTAGTCGGCAAATTGTAGCAATTTGTATCCGTCGATTTGGAAGGATTTGGAGTAGCGGAATGATTTCAGTATATTGTAATTGTCCACGTAATTCAAGTACCTTACGATGACCGGGCAGGGGGTGCGACTTTCGTTGGATGGGGCCCCTAGTCTGTGCGCTCTTTCTATGGTGCACGGTGTTGTTACACCGAGGGCCCCCGGTATGCGAGTTGTACAGAGTTCCTGTAGAGCTTCAGGGGGGATGGTTTCAGGGAGCCCCATAATGCGCAAATTGTTCCTCCTCCCCCGGTTTTCGAGGTCGTCGATTTTCTCAAGTAAACATTGTTGGGTTTGCCTTAGGTGTTGTTGCGTGTTGTGCAAACCGTGAAATTCATCTTCCATATCTGAAACTCTTGACTCCAGTTCCCCTATGCGTTGTGTGTGCTCTCCTAAGTCCTTGTGGATCTGTGTCATGCCCGCTGCAATGGCCCGGTCCACTGCAGCGGTGAAGGACGGGGTGAGGAGCGCAGCCATGGCTTGGGCTAGAGCCCCGTACTGGTCCTCCGGCAGGTGAAATGTAGTGGGTGCAGTGTGTGAGGGGATGCTCCCCGCCAGTGCTGTGCCTGCCTGCATTCCTTGCTGGGTGCGCGCGGCTTCTTGTCCGTCCGCCATGTTGGAGGCCCCGGAGCTCTGAACGCTGCCCTCCGATCGTTGTGTGGCGGTGTGACCGGCCGCGTTATGGACCACGAATTTGTCCATGGGAGGGTGGCGGGAGTGTTGAGGACGCGACCTGCTCTGGTGTGTGGTGTCTGGGAGCCGGTGTGCCGGTTTCATAACGAAGGGTTCCCGGAGCCACCGCTCTCACTCCCTTCACATACGGCGCCGGAACCGGAAGTGTATCCCGCCCTTATTGTGTTTAGCGGTTTAGTGGGCATGGAGGAGGAGGGAGGGAGTGGGCTGTCATTTACCACTGTGTATACACCCACATGTGAGTCCCACGGGATGCTCAGATATGATAAGGAGGAAATGCTCAGCATAGTAACCCACTGAAAACTGAGCATGTGCAGAGTTGCTACCACAGCTGCAAAATCCTTAGCTGAATTGGGGACATGAACAGAAGGGTTAGAGAAAGAAAGCAGCAGGATCAATCAGGTTTTTTTGAGGAATACAGAAAACAATTCTCATAGTGATTGAGTGAGTATGAACAGCATGTAATACAGTATTTATTGATAGTTTTTTTTTATGGTGTGAGTTTAGTGACACTTTAATAGGCATTTAACCTTTGCAGTGTGGTGGGCACCACTGCAAAAGTTTTTTTTTTTTTCTATAATTCCTGGAGTTCAGCTTTAAAAAACATTAGACATGTCCTTCGTAATAAGTCTTAGGTTAATTTCACACTGATGCACTTTACAGACGCTATTTAGCTAAAAATAGCACCTGTAAAGCCTCACCCTCCCCCCCCCCCCCAATCCACCCCAAAGCAGCTGTACACCGATTCGGTAGCGTGGTGCGCTGGCACTTTTAGCCCTGTTTTAACCCCTTGTGGAGGGTTAAAAGTGTTGCGCTCCCGTCTGCATAGCGGCGCCGTAGTGCCGATATAACAGTGGTAAATCCCCGCTGAGGATTTACCGCTACCACCCGCCCCAGTGGGAAAGTACCCTTCGTCTTACATGTACCTTGAAGTGCACTATACTGCTGCCTTACACAGACTGATCGTTGGATCTCACCTCATTATCCAGCTATGTCCTTGAGCTCTGTGCTTCCTCCCACAGTCTGTGATGAGCCCTTTGTAAGTCCACTCCTTCTTTACCTTTCACTCTCTGCAGTACTCCCTGCGCCTCCCTCTGAGTTCACAGGAGCTGGAACTACAGAGGAGGAATCGGGTATCAATGCATGCTGACAATATTGACTGTCAGCGTGCATTGAGAACAACACTTTTAACAACATTGGGTGGTATACATCCGCCACAATGCTGATTTGCAGCAGAACCCCTGGGGACCACCAACATTTTCTCATGGACCATGAGTGGTCCAAGGACCACTAGTTGCCGAACTCTCTTATAGCGTACAGACATTAAACAGCACTGCCTCCCAGTGGCAGAGCTACTAATCACAGTATAATATAAGGTTTAATGAATCTATACAGTTCCTTGACTGATATATTGGAGCGATATGGAAGGCAATTGCATAAGCTGCCCATCAATTTGTGCAGGTGTGGATAGGTGGGACAGGACTTCCCACTAAAGAGAACACTGACTTTTTTAATCCCACTGATCTCATAGAACTATACAGGGCTGTTATATGATCAAGCAGAGAGCATAGTGGCGGCTGGTCTGATAAACCAGATTTGTGGGAGAATGAACCCTTCAAAGCATTACTCTACAGAACAATAATTGAGCGTCTGCTGCACAAAGTGAAAAATGATTGTAAGATTTTTGCTAAGGGAATGCTGTCAAACAGGTTGCTAATTTTGACGAGACTTCAGGTTTAGGTACACTGCCTCGAAAAAGTATTCATAACCATTGATTTTTTTCCACATTTTGTCACGTTACAACCAAAAACGTAAATGTATTTTATTGGGATTTTATGTGATAGACAAACACAAAGTGGCACATAATTGTGAAATGGAAGGAAAATGATAAATGTTTTTCAACATGTTTTACAAATAAATATCTGAAAAGTGGGGCATGTATTTGTATTCAGCCCCCTTTACTCAGATACCCCTAACTAAAATCTAGTGAAACCAATTGCCTTCAGAAGTCACCTAATTAGTAAATAGAGACCACCTGTGTGTAATTTAATCTCAGTATAAATACAGCTGTTCTGTGAAGCCTTCAGAGGTGAACAAACAGCATCATGAAGGCCAAGGAACACATCAGACAGGTCAGGGATACAGTTGTGGAGAAGTTTAAAGCAGGGTTAGGCTATAAAAAAAATATCCCAAGCTTTGAACATCTCTCGGAGCACTGTTCAATACATCATCTGAAAATGGAAAGAGTATGGCACAACTGCAAACCTACCAAGACATGGCCGTCCACCTCAACTGACAGGCTGGGCAAGGAGAGCATTAATCAGAGAAGCAGCTAAGAGGCTCATGGTAACTCTGGATGAGCTGCAGAGATCCACAGCTCAGGTGGGAGAATCTATCCACAGGACAACTATTAGTCGTGCACTCCACAAATCTGACCTTTATGGAAGAGTGGCAAGAAGAAAGCCATTGTTGAAAGTGAGCCATAGAAATTTGTTTGCAGTTTGTGAGAAGCCATATGGGGGGGCATAGCAAACATGTGGAAGAAGGTGCTCTGGTCAGATGAGACCAAAATTCAAAATTTTGGGCTAAAAGCAAACGCTATGTGCGTCGGAAAATTAACATTGCACATCACCCCGAACACACCATCCCCACCATTAAATGTGGTGCTGGCAGCATCATGTTGTGGGGATGCTTTTCTTCAACAAGGACAGGAAAGCTAGTCAGAGTTGATGGGAAGATGAATGGAGACAAATACAGGGCAATCTTAGAGCAGTGGTTCTCAACTCCTATCCTCGGGACCCACTAACAGGCCTGGTTTGCAGGATAACTGAAATGCATCACAGGTGATATCATTTGCTGCTCAGTGATTGCAGTATTCTAGTCTGCATTTCCGCAAGGTAATACTTAAAATCTGGCCTGTTGGTGAGTGCTGAGGACAGGAGTTGAGAACCACTGTGTTAGGGCCGGTTCACACTGTAGCGGGGCGGAGCGGCGCGACTTCGCTGGCAGTTCACATCTAGGCGAATTGTCAGGCGACTTGAGTCGCCTGACAATTCGCCTCAATGCTGTGCAAATGGGACCGTTCTAATAGGAGCGAATCGCTTCGCTCCGCATTAGAAAAATGGTCCCTGCACTATTTTTAGGGCGATCTCAGGCGGCTTGCATTGACTTCTATGATAGAAGTCTCCTAGCAAGCCGCTTTGAGATCGCCTGGAGCGCCGCATCGCGCCGCTCCGCGCCGCTCCGCGCCGCTCCGCCTCGCTACAATGTGAACCGGCCCTTAGAGTCTGCAAAAGACTTGAGACTGGGGCAGAGGTTCACCTTCCAGCAGTACAATGTATCTAAACATGCAACCAGAGCTGCAATGGAATGGTTTAGATCAAAGCATATTCATGTGTTAGAATGGCCCAGTCAAAGTCCAGACCTAAATCCTATTGAGAATCTGTGGCAAGACTAGTGATCTCTCTTTATATGTATTGAGACACCTTGGAAGACATTATGGGACTTTAAAGCGGAGTTCCACCAGATTTTAGGTTTATTAAAAGTCAGCAGCTATAAAAAGTGTAGCTGCTGACTTTTAATAAACAGTAACTTACCTGTCTCCCGGTCCAGCGACGGCTGCGCCCGAAGCCTCGCTCGTCTCCCCCTCCTGCCTGCGGCGCCGGCATTTCAGGTGTGGGCGCCGGCCGTGCCTTCACGGCCGGGCACGCACTGCGCATGCGCGAGTCGCGCTGCGCGTTGCCAGTGGCCAGGCAATCTTCTGGGACCTGTGACGTGTCCCAGAAGATTGCCAGGAGGGAGGGGCCGCCTAGGAGGAGAGGAGGAGTCGCCTAGGCGGCCCAGAGGCGGAAGGTGGAAGAGGGACAGGAAGTCCCTCTGAAACCTGGGGACACACTCCCCCCCAAAAAAAATTACATGCCAAATGTGGCATGTAAGGGGGTGAGGAGTGCTTAAAGCGGAAGTTCCATTTTTGGGTGGAACTCCGCTTTAAGAGAGAAAAGAAGAACATTTCATTCACTGGTCACATTGATCATCTCCATACCTGCGATTCGGCGCTGCGTCGCTTTAACTGACAATTGCGCGGTCGTGCGACGTTGTACCCAAACGAAATTTGCGTCCTTTTTTTCCCACAAATAGAGCTTTCTTTTGGTGGTATTTGATCCCCTCTGCGTCATTTCTGATCGCCGCTATAAACAAAAGAAGAGCGACAATTTTGCAAAAAAAAAAACAAATTTCTTACTTCTTGCTAAAATACAAATCCAAAAAAAAAATATAAAAAAACATTTTTTTCACCGTTTTTGGCCGATTTATATTCTTCCTCATATTTGCGATACAAAAAAATCGCAATCGGCGTTTATTGATTGGTTTGCGCAAAAGTGGTCGCGTTTACGGATGATGAGAATTCATTTCTGGGGTTTTTATTTATTTATTTTTTTTTTACTATTAATGGCAGCGATCTGCGATTTTTAGCGGTACTGCGATATTTCAGCGGACATGTCGGACCATTTTGACACTTTTTTGGGACCATTGGCATTTATACAGCGATCAGTGCTATAAAAATGCACTGATTACTGTGTAAATGCCATTGGCAGTGAAGGGGTTAACCTGCAGGGGGCGCTCTAAGGGTTAACTATGTTCCCTGGGCATGTTCTAACTGTGGGGGGACTGCCCTGGCTGGGGAAGGGAAGTGGTCACAGCCTTCGTATACAGGAAGGCTGTGATCACAGCCCTTCCCCCTTCACAGAACGGAGGTCCGTGTTTACATACACGGACCTCCGTTCCTTCGCTCCGGGGGGGCCATCGCGGGTAGCCGGCGGCAATCAAAGCCGCCGCACCCGCTCCCTGGCCCTCCCTGAACACAGTGAGCGAGCGGGCGCGCCTCCGGCGGCGAGCGCGCGCTCACTAGGCGCGATCACGCGCCCGCCGTCATATGACGGCGATCCGCGTTACAGAGCCACTTTGCCGCCGTCAATTGGCGGTCGGCAAGTGGTTAATAAATTTTCATTGCATTGAGTTTGGGTGTGCAGCCGTTCCTCCTTTCTCTCCATGAACTATGCTGCTGCAACAACAGCGTGAGCACCCCACTCAATTCCTTTATTAAGTTCACCTGGTACGTCCTGGAGAAGCCCTTCCCTTGAATACTTGAAAATTGCTGTTCAGAGACGCTCTCCATCCAACGTAATAGAGCTTGCGCTATTTTGCAAAGAAGAATGGGCAAACAATTTCACACTCTAGATGTGCAAAGCTGGTAGAGTCATACACAAAAAACTTGCAGCTGTAATTGCAGCGATAGGTGGTTCTACAAAGTATTGACTTTTCACATATTAATTTGTAAAACATTCTGAAAACATTTATCATTTTCCACTTCACAATTATGTGCCACTTTGTATTGGTCTATCACATAAAAAACCAATAAAATGCATTTAGGTTTTTGGTTGTAACATGAGAAAATATGGAACATTTCAAGGGGTGTGCAAACATAAAAAATCAATGCAGGTTCTATGATATTAGGCATTTGTTGCTTAACCAATTCCTTACCGAGCCATAGTACAATGGCATCGGCAGGAACACTCTGTCGATCCGGGCGGGCGTCATATGATGTCTGCCGCTTCTCACCACTGGGGCCTGGGGGCCTGCAGCACAGCGATCGCAGATCGATCGTGTCCCTCAGGACACAGTCCCTCCCAAATCGGGGTAAAGAGAAATTGAAATTGGCTCTTTACCACGTGACCGGCTGTGTCCAATCACAGCCGGCCACTTTGTTGATCTACATGCCCACGGCTCGTGTGCGTCCCCGGGGACGCACAGCGCGGCAATCGGGGACGAGGCTTGTCCCTCAGACAAAGCCCGGCCCAATCAGGGTAAAGAGCCAATGAAATGGATCTTTACCATGTGACCGGTCTCAGCTGGTCATAAATGTAAACAATCCGCCGGTAACGCGCTTTACTCGGCTCTTCTCTTCACACACCGATCAAGTGTGAGGTGAAGAGAGCGGAACAGTGAGTTACCACATTACTGTGATTTTTACTGTGCCCAGATTGTGCCCCACTAAAATAAAGAGTACCTGTCTGAGCTCATCAGAGTACCTGTCATCCGATTTGAGTACCTGTCAGTGAGCTCATCAGAGTACCCTATCATCACATCAGAGTACCTGTCAGTCCATCGGAGTACCCGCCATGCCATCAGAGTGCCCGACATACCATCGGAGTGCCCGACATACCATCGGAGTATCTGTCATACCATCGGAGTACCCGCCATATCATCGGAGTACCTGTCATACCATCAGAGTACCCTATAATAACTTCAGAATACAATTGAAAAGGGGAGTGGTTCTATAAAGACAGGAAAAGACTGCCACGTCCTAAAATAGACAAAGATTTTTGAGAATGGGAATGGTATCCCAAGCATAAATTATCCCCCTGGACTTTACAGGCAGTCATACAAAGTAGAAAAAAACAGAAATAGTAAAAAGCTCACACATTTTATTGGTACAAAAAAATGGAACAAGACATTGGAGTGAGCGATTACATATGAATTACAAGTTCACTTCTAACAATGCATATACATATACATGAATTCACAATTCATGTGTGGATTAAAAACACAAAGGTTTCAGATACATGGTACCACAGTTAACAGCAAACATTGAATAGCTTTGATGCATTCGAGATTAGACACACTCAAGGAACCGCATTAGTGGCAGGATCCTGGGGCTATATCACAAATATCCCAACATGTTTCGGTTTATCCTTCATCAGGGGACAATGGACATCAAGCAAAACAGAGATTGTGCTGTCTGTAAGAGAGTTAAATCATATATAACAGCATACATTTTATAAACAATAACCTAGTGTATAATACATGTAGTTTGGTAGAAATGCGCCTCCAAAAAAGAGGCTGAAGCAGGGAGAGGAAAAATTGAGATATAACATCACTTACAACAGACTGGGAGTACCAACGACCAGATTTCAATGCATTTTACTCTTTACATTTTACCAGCCCTATAGGTATCTTTCAACCATGTTCTATACTTTCACATTACCATACATACAAAATTGTAATAAATCAATTTAATTTAATCAGTTCTCACACATTTCCTGGCTCCTCCTATACTGAGACATCCCATTGATTTTTGTTTTCATTGATTTTTGTTTTTCTTTTTCTTTTTCCATCTAGTCTTCGTTCCTATCCTGTTTTCCCTTATCACTTGCTGCTGTACTGCCATACTACCTCTGGTAATTTTTCCTCCCTTTTTTCATCTGCCCGTTTCAACATCTGCCACTAGGGGTCGTATGCATCCCCTGAGGGGGTAAGGCATCTTAAGCACCACCCGGCAGGCGGGCTCCACAGGTAACATGCCGCTGCAATTTGCAGGGCTTTTCCGTGTAGGAGTGAGCTTTTTTGTCCTGGCGGGTTTCCATCCGCCAGGACACACCTGCCGGCGGAGTCATGGGCGCGTGACGTCATCCCGCTCCATGTAGCGGGGCGGCGCCACGCGCCATGTACTCCGGTGGGTCCCTCTGCGCTCGGTATGTGGGCTTCCCGCCCGCATTACACGAGCGGTCAGCACCTGTGTGCGTTGCGGTGGATTGGCTGCCACCGACGCTGACCCGCCTTATATATAGGCCATATTCTTCTGACCATTACATGCAGCCCACATGCGGATGGATCATATGGATACAGGTACATTTAAACTTTGGATCGAACAGCACTTGGCTTCCCCCTTATGCCGCATGTAACTTTAGCGATACTAAAATACATTGTTTGTTCATTACTTAATTTGGCCGACTTGGTCATGAGAGGGTTAATGCGTGTATGGCCCATACATACACTATATGTATCGACCACTCAATGTAATTTGAAAGATATGCCCTATTTGGCGATATATACATTCGGCACAACTCAAGGGGACGTCTAAATTTGTCATTATGGGGTGCCTGTGTGCCCCCCGCCATACGCCACGATGCACTCATACATATTTATATATTCTCTTCCTTTTTGTTTTTTCATTAGTGTCATTCCATACCTCCATGTGAGGTTTCGCTGATTTAGCCACTTTGAGCCCCTTGTGGTTGCATAATTCATACTGCCTCCCCCCACTGGGGTTCTATCCTCCCTTGGCTTATTTTTGGACCTGGGTTCCAGATCTCTTCCCGGGCTGCGTTGAAATCTGGTCGTTGGTACTCCCAGTCTGTTGTAAGTGATGTTATATCTCAATTTTTCCTCTCCCTGCTTCAGCCTCTTTTTTGGAGGCACATTTCTACCAAACTACATGTATTATACACTAGGTTACTGTTTATAAAATGTATGCTGTTATATATGATTTAACTCTCTTACAGACAGCACAATCTCTGTTTTGCTTGATGTCCATTGTCCCCTGATGAAGGATTAACCGAAACATGTTGGGATATTTGTGATATAGCCCCAGGATCCTGCCACTAATGCGGTTCCTTGAGTGTGTCTAATCTCGAATGCATCAAAGCTATTCAATGTTTGCTGTTAACTGTGGTACCATGTATCTGAAACCTTTGTGGTTTTAATCCACATATGAATTGTGAATTCATGTATATGTATATTGTATATGTTGGAAGTGAACTTGTAACTCATATGTCCTCGCTCACTCCAATGTCTTGTTCCATTTTTTTGTACCAATAAAATGTATGAGCTTTTTATTATTTCTTTTTTTTCTACTTTGTATGACTGCCTATAAAGTCAAGGGGGATAATTTATGCTTGGGATACCATTCCCATTCTCAAAAATCTTTAACTTCAGAATACCTGTCAGTCCATCAGAGTACATGTCATACCATCAGAGTACCCTATCATCACATCAGAGTACCCGTCAGTCCATCAGAGTACCCTATAATCACATCAGAGTACCTGTCAGTCCATCAGAGTACCTGTCATACCATCAGAGTACCCTATCATCACATCAGAGTACCTGTCAGTCCATCAGAATACCTGTCAGTCCATCAGAGTACCGCTCAGTCCATCAGAGTACCATTCAGTCCAGTGGAGTACCTGTCAGTCTATCGGAGTACCCGTCAGTCCATCAGAGTACCTGTCAGTCCATCAGAGTACCTGTCAGTCCATTATAGTACCCGTCAGTCCATCAGAGTACCCGTCAGTCCATCAGAGTACCCGTCAGTCCATCAGAGTACCTGTCAGTTCAGCAGAGTACCTGCCATACCATCAGAGTACCTGTCAGTCCATCAGAGTACCTATCAGTCCATCAGAGTACCAGTCATACCATCAGAGTATCCGTCAGTCCATCAGAGTACCTGTCAGTCCATCAGAGTACCTGCCATACCATCAGAGTATTTGTCAGTCCATTAGAGTGCCTGTCATACCATCAGAGTACCTGTCATACCATTAGAGTACCTGTCAGTCCACCAGAGTACCTGTCCTACCATCAGAGTACCTGTCACCCTGCCTGAGTACCTGTTACACCATCTGAGTACCTGTCCCGTGAGCCCATCAGTGCCTGTTGTTCAACCCAGCAGAACCTGACCTACAGCCAAAAAGCTACTTGACGTGCAGTCCATTAGTCCCCGACGTGCAGCCCATTAGTCCATGACGAGCAGCCCATTAGTCCCTGACGAGCAGCCCATTAGTCCCTGACGAGCAGCCTATTAGTCCCTGACAAGCAGTCCATCAGTGTCACCTGTCATACAGCCACCATGTCCAAAAGAGTATACACTCCAGAAGAGGCATATCAAATTCTAAGCCTGACCAATGAGAGCAGCGGGGAGCTCTAATTGCCCAGTTACAGTTCCAATTCCAGTCCTGATTCGGAATACGAGCCCGTCGAAGGCAGTAGTCCATCCGAAAAGAAGATGGTTTGAAGACGAGGCAGCTACCAGCAGCACCAGAGACCCCAATGGCCAATCGGAAAATGCCAATGGTGCTAGACCCCAGGAGGAGTGGCCCAGTACAAGCACTGGAATTTCATAGCAAAGAATTAGGGCTATAGGCGTGCGCACATAGGGTGGCAGGTGTGCCTGGGCACACCCTAATCACCCTGTACTGTGCAGATTACCCCTGCTGCCTGGTTGCAGAGAAAGGATGGGAGAATCTCTGTTCTCAGTCCCTTTCTCAAAAGTGAGACATGTTCCAGAGCATAAGCGTGAGCACATAGGGGGGGCAGGTGTGCCTGGGCACACCCTAATCACCCTGTACTGTGCAGATTCCCCCTGCTGCCTGGCTGCAGAGAAAGGGACAGAGGAATCTCTGTCTTCAGTCTCTTTCTCTGTCTCTGTTTAGACCCCTGATATTTCATCAAAGGTCCACAGCAGGGCTCCTAAATAAAATTGTAAAAAATAATAATAAAATATAATATTGTAAAAAATTATAAAAAAACAAAATTGTAAAAAAATAAATAAAATAAAATAAAAATAAACTACTGACACCCATCTCTGCCCTTCTGACATATATACACACACACTCATGTTTGTTTGCGCGTTGTGGTACACAACCTAATGCAATAGGCTCTGCACACCTATGATTAGGGCCCAAAACCAGCTTCCAGATTCCGTGGCAAACCCACTGTGGCTGCCTTCTAGCACAGGGTCAGCCACAATCCCCCCTTTCACAGCACAGCCAGGTGTGCAGGCCAACACGGCAGCTTTTTGCAAAATTGATTTTTAAAATGTATTTTTCCCTAATGAGCTAGTGCAAAGCATTGTGGACCAGACAAACCTTTATGCCCAATGACACATTCGGAACAACCCCAACTCATTCTGTGCCTGTTCTTTTGAATGGAGACCCCTAACCATGGAGGAGCTTAAATTGTTTTTAGGCCTTACTCTCAACATGGGGCTTACAAAAAAAAAAACGAACAGCACGTATATTGGTCTGCCCACCCCATCCACTATATGCCAATTTTTTCATCTGTCATGACCATGTCCCATTATGACATGATAATGTGGTTCCTGCATTTCAGTGATAACATGCAGTGCCCCCAGAAATCATCATCATTTGATAGATTGTATAAAATTTGCCCCCTGATTGATTTTTTTTCTAAAAGGTTTACTGAACTTTATATGCCTGAGCAGAATATCTCTGTGGACGAATCCCTGGTTCATTTCACAGGCCACCTGGGAATGAAGCAGTATATCCCCAGTAAGAGGGCCAGGTACGGATTGAAACACAACAAGCTTTGTGAAAGTTCCACTGGATACATACACGCCTTTCGTGTATATATGAAGGCAAAGACTCCCATCGCCAGCCCTCTGACTGTCCACCGTACATGAGAATAAGCAGGAAAATTGTCTGGGAATTGGCATACCCAATCCTTGAAAAAGGATACCATATTTACATGGACAATTATTATACGAGTTTGCCCCTTTTCCGCAACCGATATCGGAAGGATACTTTGGCCTGCGGTACAGCAAGAAAAAACAGAAAGGGCTTCCCACAGAGTCTAGTCACAACAAATCTACAAAAGGGGGAATCAGCAAGCCTCAGGAATGAGGAAGTGTTGGCCGTGAAGTGGAGGGATAGAAAAGATGTGTACATCATGTCCACAATCCACGATGATGCCTTGGTGGAACTTCTCAGAAGATGCGGTCCCGTTGAAAAGCCTCACTGTATCCACGAGTACAATAAATTCATGAGGGGGGTGGATTTAAATGACCAAATGTTGCAGCCCTATCTATCAACCCGAAAATCCCTCTTCTGGTACAAAAAAGTCGCAATTTACTTTTTTCATATGGCCATGTACAATGCATACGTCAAATCAACAGAAAGACCCAACCCCCTCCTAAACTTAATTGAAGACATCATTACTGCCCTAATATATCAACAAGGATACCCCCCAGAAAGCATTTGCTCCGATTTTGTCAGCAGACTGCATGAGCGTCATTTTCCTGACCATATTCCTCCATCAGCAACTGGAAGAAGACGGCAAAAAAAATGTTGGGTGTGCAGCAAAAGAGGAGTTAGGAAAGACACCAGTTTCCATTGTCCCCAATGTCCCTCCCAACCTGGCCTTTGCATTGGAGAATGCTTCAAACGCTTTCATACTCTTGTAAATGATTAGCCCATATTTCAAATAGACTGCCATTTCAGCATTTTCAATTCCTGTGCTGATTATTTCCCTGGAGCCTCAACCAACCATACCACTGCCTTCTATGTGAACTGACCCTGGCCTGTTTATTGGCTATGCCTCTGCCTGCTGTCTGCATTGTTTATCCGCCATGTTTCTGCCTTTCATGTGAACTGACTGTATCGACTATGCCTCTGCCTACCGTCTTTTTCTGCCTTTTACCCGCACTGACCTCGACCTGTTGACTATATTTTTGCCTGCACCTTGGACTGATCTTTCACCCTGCTACACAGGGGTCTCACATATGTGAGGGGCTCCAGAATGGTGTTCTGATTTGTTTTGTAATTCCCAGAACAGGGTCTGGTGTCCGGAGGCATCAAAGCGATTTGGGTGGGAGAAGCCTCTACCCCTGTCCCCATTCTTTCCTGACCGAGGCCCTAAGCTTGATGGTCCTGTCTGCTGCCTGGACAAATACTTTGGCTGTACGGATAATATCTCTTCCTGCACTGACCCAGGACACTTTATGGACCATGTGCCTGCTGCCTGGACCAATACTTTGGCTGTACTGACCATATCTCTGTCTGCTGCCTGTACTATGGACAGTATTCCTGCCTGCTGTATGGATGATCCTTTCGCTGCTGCTGACCACATCCCTGCCTGCTACCTGCAACAATGCCTTGATGTGCTGCCAATATCTCTACCTGTACTGACTATGGACAGTATTCCTGTCCGCTGCCTCTTTTGCTGTCACTGTCCACGTTACTCCCTGCTGCCTGGACCAATGCTCTCCTCTGTTGACCACTGCACTACTAAAACCGCAGGTAATCTTTTCTTTACCCTTTGCTCAGCAGAATGTATTTTGGTTTGTAATCGGCATGTACAGTACATGCTATGTGTTAGAAATATGAAGGGCCTTCAGCAATGTGATAGGTTGACAGGAATTTATGTGTGTGATTTATGTCCCTAGAACACCTGGAGATGGATGTTGGGCCTTAGTATGTGGCCAGACTGTGTAAAAGTCTCACACATGTGGTATCACCATACTCAGGAGGAGTAGCAGAATGTATTTTGGGGTGTCATTTTTGATATGTACATGCTATGTGTTGGAAACATCTTATGAATGGACAACGTTGTGTAAAAAAATGTGTTTTCATTTTTTTTCCACATTTTCCAAAAACTTCTGGAAAAAAATGACAAGCTCAAAAGAATCATTATGCTTCATAGATTATATATTAGGGTGTTTGCTTTCCAAAATGGGGTCATTTTGTGGGCAATTCCATTGTTCTTGTGCTCCAGGGCCTTCAAAAGTGCAATAGGTGGTTGAGAAATGAGAGGTGTAATTTATGCTTGTAAAACGCCTAAAGGTGTTAGTTCAATGTTGGGCCTCTGTATGTGGCCAGGCTGTGTAAAAGTCTCAAAGAACAAGAAAGGTGCACCTCTAAGTGCAGTAGTGTATAAAACAAATTTATTAAACAAGATTAAAACTACTCACAATGGTAGTGTGCAGGTGCGCATTGCAGTGTCAGTCTCCACGTGGAAAGAACAAGAAACTCTGAAAATGTGTCGGACCGGTGTATGTCTCCGGGTTGTAACTTGATTGTGGAAATCCGCAAAATGTTCGTATTTAATGTGGAGAGTAAAGAGTTGGTGGATAACGTGAAAACTTCCGGGACCTCGTGTTCTTGTTACCTTAACGGGTGTTTTACTGGGGTAAAACCTTTCGTTTGTGGGATTATATATTAGATACTTCGTATTACTAAGAAA
>BLSH010349653.1:149951-161768 GCA_018402905.1 Glandirana rugosa | reverse complement strand
GTGCCTTACCAACTCCATGCCCTATGGCCGACAGGAAGTCCATTGAAAGTCCATCCATGGAGACATGATGAGGAAGCAATCCTTAGAGACCAGCCACCTTCCACCCCCCCCCCAATCCCTGGAACATGGGGAGGGGAGGCCTCCCCCATATAGGAAGATTTACTCCCTGTACAGTGGGGAGCGTCGCTAACAGGAGAGGCTTAACCTACGCGGTTGGCCAGATGAATCCGGCAAGGTGAGGGGAAAAAGAAAAATGTCTGCCTTTCAGCATCAGTGTAACCAGCTGAGCAGTGAGGAAAAAAAGGAGAATGAGGCCTGGTGGGAGGTGTTTGACTTTATAGTGTAACCGGATCCTGGAACTGGGCGTGGGGGCGGAGCCAGCCCATACGTATATGCTGTCGTGCTTGTGTCAGGAAATTCCAGACTCAGTCATACCGCCATGGAGGTTAATGAGCGCTAGTGAGCGTCTGCGTCAATAGGCGTTTTGCTTGAAAAAACATTCCTCTGCTATTTTTTAACCTGTAAAAGCCAGCGCTAAAAACGCTGCTTAATGGCGGTACGGCGTTAGTGAGCGTTTTGCTGGCTCGGTGTCAAAAACGCCAAAACGTTACAGCCTTGAAACGTGCTGGCCGTGGGTTCTACTTTCAGCTCACTAACGCCGACGCCATCTACAGCTCAAAAACGTTGGCGTTTTTATGGGCCCATTGAATAACATGAAGAGCTGCAAAAAGCGCTAAAAAATGTGATGTCAAAAAATGTCCGTCTGTATGAGGTATAAATTACATCAACTTGATGACAGGCCAAACAGCAGACACACCACAGTGCATACAGTGGTGTGTCTGAGCTGTAACTCCGAAATACAATATACAAATGACATTTTAGGCATCTGTCTACAGGCTGAGCTCAGCACTTCTACAATAGGGGAAGAAGAGCACACTACACATGTGCGAGACTTTAGAATGTGAGATCGCTTGTTTCAACGATGCTGGGAACATACCCAATATGCATCCCAGAACACATGAAGGATGGTGCAGATTTCTCTCATTAGTAGTTTTGCAACCAGGTTATGGGTAAGCTGTGATGGACCTACAGATTCGGCACTTAAATAAAAATTTCAAATTTTAAAGCTACACATTGTTTATAAAAGCACTGGGGCCCCTTAACTGCATATTGCATTTTAATACATAGCTTAACCTTTAAAATCCAATGTCTTTATAGGGACGATCAAATATGAGAGTTGAACACATTTTGTATTTTTAAATTGATCATTCATTGGTTTTGAACATTTTACAAACTGTTTGATTGAATGGGGCTGAGTTACTAAACGCAAGTAGACTGTTCACTTTGCAAGTGAAGTTGCACTATGCAAATGAATTATCCCAAGAGCATAGTGAATACGGTGAAACTCTGCTGACTTCAATCGCCTAATCACACCCAAGCACAAATGCAGTTTTTTTTTATATTCCTTGCACATGGTTGTGTATTCTTTGCAAAATCAAATCACCCCCTTCACTAAGCTCTAGGGAAAATGCCCTTGCAAGTCCAACTTCCCTTGGAAAAATGAACAGCCTTTTTGCCTTTGGTAAATCAACTCCAGTAACTCATATTCATTCATCCATCCACAATAATTCCAAGCAAATCTTTTCTTTTGCATGTACACTTACCTTTAATGCATAGTCAGGTTTCTTTAACAGCCTTTCAGCTTGCTTGACTGATTTTTTAAATCCCATCTTTAAAGAAGACAAATAAATATGTTCAGTTTTTGAACTTCCTTATGTACAGTATTAAGGACTACGTATAGCTATTTGTCACCATCTAGAATACTGTTAATAGCATATATGAATACAAGAAAATGTTGGTAAAAAAGGTAGTGGATACTGTCACTGTCCAGTATAAACAATTAAAAACAATTTCCTATGTTTTTCAGGAGAGGAAAAAAGTAACTACTACGACTATCTTGTAGAAGGGCAGGGATGCTAAACCATTATGACAGTCCTTCCATAATCTCATTATTTTGAACACAAAACTGTGCCTGGTATAACATCAGTTGAGCAACAATGACCACCTAATTAACAGCTAGTCTTGCTTCTAGTCAATGTCTTGATGCTCAGGAGTCCTGTACTGTCCCTGCACTGATACTTACAACTATGTAGGCAGGTTTGGAAGGATCCGTAAGATCTGTTAGAGCTGTCCAGAGTCGGATGGTGACAGGAAGGCCAATATATTATGCATACCTTGAGTAAGGTTGCATATGACATCTTTTTTTTTTTTTTTTTCCCCACCTCCGATACATGCCGTCTCAGGATTAATCATTTTGATGATTGTTTTATATCTCTGACAGCGTTTCTCATCATTGTGGTTTTCATGCAGAAGATAAAAAGAATACAAAACAGAGAAAGTGATCCCAATATCTCTTATACCCTTCCCAACCTCCCTCCCCCTCCCTGCTCCCCCCCCCCATCCTCTCTCTTTTTCCATCCACACTCCCAATATTGTAGAACTCACACCATTCATTCCTCTCCAGCCTTCCACAGACATACTCACTCTTGAAAAAACGTTACTTGCTTCCCCTTCTTGCTTTTTACCTTTATATCCTCTATAGAGGGTTCCAACCAAGGCCCCCACTTTTTACCAAACTCTTCAGTTTTTCCTCTTTTTACATATACTCTTTTCTCTTTCCACATCTATACACTTTTCCCAGTCTCCTATAGTTGGAGGAGAGCTTGATTGCCACTTTTGTGCGATCACTTTCCTTGCCTGGAACAGGCAGCTTATTACTACGTTTGACAGGTCGTTGCGCCCCTCATCCCCCAGCCCAGTTAGTATACATTGTCGTGGATCTGTTTCCAATGACGAATTGAAGACTGTGTTAATTACTTCCACTATGCCCCGCCAGTATCTATGTAGTTTTGGACATCTCCAAAACATGTGTATTAGATCCCCTGTATTTTGACACCTAGGACATTTATCATCTTGTTTTTTTCCAAATTTATGTAGTCTTTTTGGGGTATAGTATACTCTATGTATTAAGTACAGTTGTGATATTCTTTGGGATGGTGCTAATGATACCTGCGGGCATACTCTCAAAGCTTTTTTCCACTGGTCTTCATCTATCGCACCCAAATCTTTTTCCCATTTCATCTTTACCTCTAATCCTGCCCTTTGTTCTTTTTCCCTCTTACTCAAGCTTATATATAAGCTAGAAATCTTACCCTTTGTTTGACCTGGTTTTATTATCTTTTGCAGGGTCGGGCACTCAACCACCTCCATCCTCACACTGCCAAATTGTTTAATCAGGGCATGCCTGATCTGCATGTATGTATAATATGAATAACTTGGAATTCCCCATTCCTCCCTTAATGTCTTAAGTGACTTCATGCTCCCATCCCGGTATAACTGAGCTATATACTTGATCCCGCACCTCCTCCACTCCTGATTTTTCTCTATATTTTTAAGCTCTTTAAGACGGTTGTTATTCCAGAGAGGAGTATAATTCAATATTTCTTTATGACCCAGTTTTGATTTAACTGAGCTCCAAACTTTATCAACCATTGTCAATGTTGGGGTTCTAGGGGTAAAGGCCCTTCCCTCCAATGCTTCCACAATTGATTCATGCGTTGTCTGCTCCAACATGAGGCGATCATTAATATCTTGTCCTCCTTGTACTCCACAACTCCAGTTGTTGTAATTGTGCAGCCAAATAGTAATTTCTTGGGTGGGGGAGCGCTACCCCCCCCTTCCGGCTGCAGTTGGAGAGTACCTAAACGTATCCTGGGGGCTCTCCCTCTCCATATCAATGTTCTAAAGAGTAAGTCAATCTTTAGGAACAATTTTTTATAGATCCAAACCGGTGAATTGTGGAGCACATATAATAATTGTGGGAGCCATACCATACGGATAAGGTTACATCTCCCTGCCACCGAAAGAGGAAGGTGTCTCCAGATTTCAGTCTTATTTTTGAATTTGTTTAAAATAGGAATCAAGTTATCAACCAAGTAATCCCTCGGCTCTCTTCTAAATATTATACCTAGATACTTCATTCTATCCGTTACCGTCAAGTCAGGAATTGAGGGTGACAACGGCCTCTTTAATGGATCTACCGGCAGTAGCATCGATTTTTCCCAGTTGATATTGAGGCCTGAAATGATCCCGAACTTCTTAACTAGTTTTATTGCATTTAGTAATGAGGACTGTGTATCACCCAAGAACAAAAGGACATCGTCCGCATATAGGGCGACCTTCTCTTCTCCCCTGGCACACTGAAAACCAATTATTTCTGTGGACGCCCTAATTGCTGCCGCCAGGGGTTCTATCGCTAGGGCAAAGAGAAGGGGCGATAGCGGGCACCCCTGTCTCGTCCCCCTCTCCAATCCAAACCTGAGTATATCCCATTAACCTGAACCCTGGCATTAGGGTCATTATATAGGATTTTGAGCCATCCAATGAAAGAAGGGCCAAACTGAAGAGTTTCCAAGGTCCTCCAAAGGTACTTCCAATCCAAACTATCAAATGCCTTGATGGCATCTAAAGATAGGATCGCCTGTTAGGGATAAAACCCGATTGGTCTGGATGTATAAGCCTTTGTATAATCTGGTTTAACCTGGTAGCCAAAACCTTGGCAATAATCTTAGTATCGGAGCATAATAAGGAGATTGGTCTGTATGAGGCCGTTTCTAATACATCTTTCCCCTCCTTTTGGAGGACTATTATTGTTGCTTCCTTCATTGAGGGGGGGAGTTCTCCCTTCTCTGTTGCCCAATAAGCTGTTTTTAAGAGTTCTGGTAGCAAAATTTTCCCGTACCGTTTGTACACCTCAATGGGTAATCCATCCGGCCCGGGTGCTTTTTGACTAGCCATCGATCCCACAGCGTCTTGGAGTTCCTCCAATGTTATGGGAGCATCTAAATACTCTTTTTCTTTTCCTGTCAGTATTGGCAGCTTCAATCTGCCTAGGAAATCCTCCATCCTACCTTCAGATTCTCCATCCGTCGTGGGAGCTTTGTATAATTTTTCATAGTATTCCTTAAATACTTTTGTAATTCCACATCTATGGGAGATGGTGTTGCCTTCTAGAGTCCTTATCAATGGTACTGACTCTGAGGGCGAGTTGTTTTTAATCAGGAACGCAAGTGCACGCCCTACGCTTTCCCCCTCCATATAGTGGTTCTGCCTTAATGCCAGTTTTTTACTCTCTTCCCTCCTCAAGAGTGCCGACCTGTATACCTGTTGTTTTTCCCTTAATGTTTTGAAATTACCAACTGATGGATCTTGGGTATATTGGGTCTCTGCTCTCGTCACCTCGGCCTTAACAGACTCCTCCCACTGCTTGGATTCCTTTTTAATCTTGGCAATTTGTTGGATTAGTAATCCCCGAAGAAACGCCTTCAAGGCGTCCCAAAATATTCCCCCTGGAACAGAACCAGAATTTGTCTTCACAAACTCCTCCAGTACTGTCGGGATTATATCCGATTTGCCAATGAGTTCCAGCCAATATGGGGCCAATCTCCAATTTCTGCCAGTACTACCCTCCTCTGATTCCACCGACAGCACCAGAGGAGAGTGGTCCGACAAACCTCTGGGCAAACAGAAAACCTAATTAATTCTATGAAGTATCCCCTCATTACCTATGGCTAGGTCAATCCTAGACAACGTATTGTGTGAGCTGGATGAGCAAGAGAATTGCCGCTGCTCTGGATTGGGAGAGTTTACCCCCAGAGGAGCTCCCCCCTCCACATCTTGGGGGCAGTCTATCCCTACTCTCCTCCACCACCGTATTGAAATCTCCCACTATTATAGTTAGAATATGAGATTTGTCCATAATAAAGTCCAATATCTCATACAACAACTCAACTCTAAATGGAGGAGGGATATATAAATTAACCAAAACCAGTTCCATGTTTTCCAATAGGCAATGTAAAAGGATGTATCTGCCTAGCTCGTCGACTTTGACCTGCCTGCAGGAGAACATCACACCAGTTTTCACAAAGACACTCACTCCTCTTGAATAGGAGGTATAGACTGAGTGAAAATGTTTTTGGAATCTCCTACTCCCCATGTGGGAGAGAGACTCCTTCGTGAAGTGAGTCTCCTGGAGGCAGATCACGTCAATCTTATATAAGTCCATATGCTTAAAAACAGCACCTCTTTTTATAGAATTGCCTAGGCCCCTCACATTCCAAGAGCCTATTCTAAACCTTTTTGACTGAGTCATATGAGCAGATTAACATCTATCCAGAGTAAAGAGCCAGAGCAAAAAAAAAAAAAAAAAATTCCCTTCCCTTGTCCTTTCTGTGCGTATATATTGTGACCTTGGTTACAGTGTATGTGTCTATATCCTGCCTTTTCCATTCACTAATTGGTCCCCCCCTCACTTGTGTTCTTTTCCAATCATTGTGACATATATGTGTGTATTTTTTATTGTTTATTTTCCTTCTCACCCCTTCAATCTTCCACTCCTTCCCTCCCCACCCTTTTACCCTCCCTTTCCATCCCTCCCTCCCCTTCTTCTTATACCTATTTAGGTCCCCCTTGAGGACTCTTTTAGTGACCTTTCCTGTCTTAGGTGAGCAGGACCCACTCATACCAACCAACCACTCCTCATTCACTCGTTCCTGCCTTTCAAACCCGCAACACCCCTTTGTAAAACCTCTTTTGCACTTTTCATTCCTTTCCTCCATACCCTGTGCTCTCCCCACATCTTACTGTGCGGCTTCCCACCCCTACTCCACGTGCAGGATTAATAAAACAAAAAACAAAAAAAGAGAAAAAGAAAGAAAAAGAAAAACAACAACAAGTGTCCTATGTTTTTTCCTGAACCTCCTGTAATCTCTCCTTATTAACTTCTATCCAGTTCATCACCCCCTCTGGGGTATCAAAAAATTGTGTTGCCCCCAGTCCTGACATTCGTAGACGTGCTGGGTATAAGAGAGCATATGGGATCCTAAACTGCTGCAATTTACGCTTCACCTCCAGGAATCTTGTTCTGCGTCTCTGTGGCTCCGGTGAAAAGTCCGGGTATATAGACACTTTCGTTCCATTAAAGAGGACATTCCCCTTTTCTCTTGTTTTTCGTAGGATCATCATTTTGTCCCTGAAGTTTGATATTTTGACGAGAATTGGGCGGGGATATCCCCCCGGTGGTGGCGGCTTAAAGGGTACTCGATGAGCTCTTTCTATGAAAAAGTGCGGGGAGAGAGAGTCTCCACCCACTGTCTCTCTAATCCAGTTCTCAAAAAATTCCACTGGGTTTGTCCCTTCACAGCGTTCTGGCATGCCTACTATTAAAATGTTCTCTCTCCTGAGCCTGTTCTCCAAGTCATCCATTTTTTCGGCGTATATAATTAGTTTCTCCTTCATTTCTTGTACATCTTTTTTTAGTGGGTGTACTTCATCCTCTAGTGCGCCAACCCTTTCCTCCACTTCAGTTGTTCTTCCCTGTATGGCTTGAATGTCTTGGCGTACCTGTGATACCTCATTTCTAATCTCTTTCATCTGCTCTGAGAGATCATTTAAGGCCACTCTGCATGTGTTCACTGCCAGTAGTACCTCTCTTAGAGAGGGTTCAGCTTCCGTATGGGAGTCAGAGGGCATGCCCATATTGGCTGACCCTTCCATATTGCTCTCAGCTAGGCCACTACCACCGCTAATATTTAAGCTTGGCTGTCCCTGGCTTGATCTGCTTGAGGTACTAGCTTGCTGAGTTTTACCTTGACCTGAAGGTCCCCCCTTAGCTGGGGAGTGTATAGGTGTATGAGCAAACTTCTCCAACTTCGCTGCCACAGCCGAGTTCCCTTTGGTTTTTTCCTTGGTTACCTTTTGCCCTCCTGCTGGGTCCTGTACTACCCCATCCTCACCCTTTTTCTTCACCATGGTAGAGGATGCTCAAACCGTCCGTGTCGTAAGCTCCTTGAGTTATCTGACCCAGTTGATGAATTGTTATGGTTACACAAAAGGGGGGATTCTTTAGGCGATCACCTCTGGGTGGCTCCGGAGATGAGGTAGTGAGAATAGGCTATGAGCTGTGCGCTAAGATTTGCAGCCGTTAGGTCACTCTTCTTGATATAATCCAATGTGGTCCTATGTCACATCCCTCTATCACTAAGGGTTTTAGGGATCCAGATAGCTCCCAGGTCCCACTAAATCCACAGGGCCAGCCTTACATAAGTGGCCAAGCCCGAGGACGAAAGACTGGGCAGCTCGGATATACCCTTACCAGCCTAGTAATAAGTTGCAATCTGTCTCTGTAAATTAAGATGCTGGAGTTCGAGGACCTCTCTCTACTATTCGATTAACCCCTCCGTGAGCCCATACATGAGCCTGATGTCGAGCCCTTCTCTACACACAAGCCCGCTAGGGCACAGCTAGGAGAGGGCATGCATTAGGCGATGGGTAATAGTATGAGCAGTAGTGTAAGCAAGCTATTTAAGAAATATTTGCCATGCGTTGCAGTTTGTTTCTACGTTTGCAATGCTGTTTAACTATTCAAACAGTGTGGTATAGTGCAAATCCACGCCGCATGCTAATATAAGTTACACATGAAAAGCCCCACATTGAAAAGCAAACCGTTTATGTAATATATATCATGTGTTGTAGGATATGACCACTTTGCATTTACAGTGTTGTGCAGCTATTCAGGCGGTTTAGTACAGCTTAAGTCTGTGTAACAAGGAGCGATTTATAATTGGCGTTCGTATTTCTCAGTTCAACTTAACTACCATACATCCTGTTCTCAATTCAAGTTTACTATTCAGCTCCATGCAGTCACATCAACCCTTTGAGTAAAATAACGTGATGGTCCTCGTCTACTCTTCACAGCACTATGCACTGTGTGTATGGACTGAATGGACTGTTTATGCCATATGATGTAGTATAATATAGTATAGTCTGATTAGAGAGAGCTCGGGTGACATCCATGCAGGCCTCTACTGTTGTTACCCAACTGCTAGTACTACCGCCACACAGACATAGTCTCTGCAAACAGGATAGTTACATAGTTAGTCAGGTTGAAAAAAGACACAAGTCCATCCAGTTCAACCAAAAAAAAAAAAAATGTATATACATATATATATATATACATATATATACACACACATACAACCAAATAATCCCATATACAATCCTTCACCCACAGTTGATCCAGAGGAAGGCAAAAAACCCCAGCAAAGCATGGATCCAATTTGCTATAACGGGGGAAAAAATTCCTTCCTGATTCCCCGAGAGGCAATCGGATTCACCCTGGATCAACTTTACCTAAAGATGTTAGTACCCAGTTATATTATTTACATTAAGGAAAGAATCCAGGCCTTTTTTAAAGCAATCAACCGTGCTGGCCAAATCTCTATAAACAAATTTGTGCCATGGGTTGCAGCCAGTTCACGAGCGCAACACAGCCAGAGTGTTACTCTGCCTCACCACTTCCGACGTGCAGAGGTTTGTCAGTGTAGGCTTCTGCTCTAGAGCCCAGCGGACCCGTCTGGATGATATCCCCCGTCCTCCGCTCCTTCAAGCCACCATCGCGGGAACAGGTGTGTGAGAGCCGCTCCTCCGTCCCGTCCCCCGTCGCTGGGCTCGGTCCAGGTTCATGAAGCCACGCTGTCAGGGTACTCTGGAGCTCGGAGCAAGAGCCGCCGTGCACGCGTCCGCTCACCCGGACATCCGGTCACGCCCCCAATGTTTCATTGCATATGACATCTTAACGGGAGGGGTGAGTCTTCTAATCTCTGTGTGTAATGTGCATAGAAACGAGTTACTGGATCTAGTGTTCCTGTTATGTTCTGCATTTGCAGATATTTTCCACATGCATCTTTTCATTTATTTGAGATTTACTTCCATAAAAAGACTGTATCATTTTCTGTCTCTGAAAAAACCCTACAGCCAGTTGTCAGGTAACACTTGCTGGATCCAGTGGCAATACTGTGCATCTATGGTTGCAGTCACATGGATATCACCCAGCTGTGCTGCCTCCCATTCCCCCACACATCCCTCTATTAACTGATCTCAGTTCCATCTGATACAGGTGCTGACAAATAGCCATATTGCACTTGCACCATCCTATGTATTTGGGATCCATTTTTATCTTAAGGCTGTTCTTTATTTCATAGCCTGTTCCTACTGAAGTACAGGGTGGGCCATTTATATGGATAC
The DNA here is from genome assembly GCA_018402905.1 of Glandirana rugosa. Taxonomy (NCBI): domain Eukaryota; kingdom Metazoa; phylum Chordata; class Amphibia; order Anura; family Ranidae; genus Glandirana; species Glandirana rugosa. The sequence continues at coordinate 151,625 of BLSH010349653.1, read as the reverse complement.
ACCTTAATAAAATGGGAATGGTTGGTGATATTAACTTCCTGTTTGTGGCACATTAGTATACGTGAGTGGGGAAACTTTTCAAGATGGGTGGTGACCATGGCGGCCATTTTGAAGTTGGCCATTTTGAATCCAACTTTTGTTTTTTCAATAGGAAGAGGGTCATGTGACACATCAAACTTATTGGTAATTTCACAAGAAAAACAATGGTGTGCTTGGTTTTAGCGTAACTTTATTCTTTCATGAGTTATTTACAAGTTTCTGACCACTTATAAAATGTGTTCACAGTGCTGCCCATTGTGTTGGATTGTCAATGCAACCCTCTTCTCCCACTCTTCACACACAGATAGCAACACCGCAGGAGAAATGCTAGCACAGGCTTCCAGTATCCGTAGTTTCAGGTGCTGCACATCTCGTATATTCACAGCATATGGTTTTTTTATGTTTTTTATGGTCAGTAAAAACCAATACTGGGTGAGCTGCTCCTTCCAGGAGGTACCACCATTCCTCCAAAGCCGACTTGATGGCCAGCAATTCCCTATAACCGACATCATAGTTCAAGCAAGATGGTGCACCACCACATTATCGGTGTCACCTCCGAGCATTCCTAGATGAACAGTTTCCCGCAAAGTGGATTGGTCGTCGTGGGCCAGTTGAATGGCCCCCAAGGTCTCCCGATCTGACCCCCCTTAGACTTTTATCTTTGGGGTCATCTGAAGGCAATTGTCTATGCTGTGAAGATACGAGATGTGCAGCACCTGAAACTACGGATACTGGAAGCCTGCAGTGTTGCTATCAGTGTGTGAAGAGTGGGAGAAGAGGGTTGCACTGACAATCCAACACAATGGGCAGCACATTGAACACATTTTATAAGTGGTCAGAAAATTGTAAATAACTCATGAAAGAATAAAGTTACGTTAAAACCAAGCACACCATTGTTTTTCTTGTGAAATTCCCAATAAGTTTGATGTGTCACATGACCCTCTTCCTATTGAAAAAACAAAAGTTGGATTCAAAATGGCCGACTTCAAAATGGTCACCATGGTCACCACCCATCTTGAAAAGTTTCCCCCCTCACATATACTAATGTGCCACAAACAGGAAGTTAATATCACCAACCATTCCCATTTTATTAACCCCTTCCTTACTGGGCACTTAAACCCCCCTCCTGCCCAGACCAATATTTGGCTTTCAGCGCTGTCGCATTTTGAATGACAATTGCGTCCTTTTTTTCCCACAAATAGAGCTTTCTTTTGGTGGTATTTGATCACCTCTGCGTCATTTCTGATCGCCGCTATAAACAAAAAATGAGCGACAATTTTGCAAAAAGAACAATATTTTTTACTTTTTGCTAAAGTACAAATCCATTAAAAAAAATTATTCATCAGTTTTGGCCGATATATATTCTTCTACATATTTTTGGTAAAAAAAAAAAATCGCAATCGGCGTATATTGATTGGTTTGCGCAAAAGTTATCGCGTCTACAAACTGGGAATTGATTTATGGCGTTTTTATTATTATTTTTTTTTTTACTAGTAATGGCGGCGTTCTGCGATTTTTATCGGGACTGCGATAGTGCCGCAGAAATGACGGACATTTTTTACACATTTTTGGGACCAATGACATTTATACAGCGATCAGAAATTTAAATATCCACTGATTACTGTGTAAATGTGA
>BLSH010349653.1:119646-142599 GCA_018402905.1 Glandirana rugosa | reverse complement strand
CACGCGCAGTCACTTCAAAACACTGTCTTTGTCTCTTTTTGAAAAAAAGTTTTAAAAGCCAGTAAAAAATAAAAATCGCGTTTTTCATTTTTTGGGTCTCCACTACTTTATGGTGGATTTCTTTCGAGATAAACACCCTTGTTTTACTATTTTTACAACAAACCCATGTCGTGACGTACTGGCACGTTAACAGTAAGTTTTACGCTGTCGTGACTTTCGATTTTTAACCAGACCTACCCGTCCCCCCATTCACGGACCATAACTTCACCAATTCCTTCACCACACTGTAGGTACGACTATACAGTCAATCATCTCTACTCCTCACCTCACTCCTTTAGTCTCCTCTCACATTACTAACTGACATATCAGCATGGATGTCACACCACTTCCTTAACCACTTCAATACCAGGCACTTACCCCCCTGCCCATCCAGACCAATTTTTAGCTTTCAGTGCTGTCGCATTTTGAATGACAATTGCACGGTCATGCAGTGCTGTACCCAAACAACATTTTTATCATTTTGTTCCCACAAATAGAGCTTTCTTTAGGTGGTATTTCATCACCTCTGGGTTTTTTACTTTTTGCGCTAAAAATAAAAAATGACCGAAAATTTTGAAAAAAAGTTTTTCTCTGTTTCTGTCACAAAACTTCACTGACGCGCACTAATGAGGGTGCACTGACAGGCTCTGATGAGGCCATACTGATTGGCACTGATGAGGCAGCACTGATGAGGTGGCACTGACGGGCACTTATATGCAGCACCGATCGTCACTGATAGGCGGCACTGATAAGCAGCACTGACGGGCATTGATAGGTGTCACTGATATGCAGCAATGACGGGCACTGATAAGCGGCACTCATAGGCGGCACTGATGGGCACTGATAGGAGGCACTGGGCACTGATAGATGGCACTGATGGGCACTGATAAGTGGCACTGGTGGGCACTGATAGGTGGCACTGATAGAGGACACTTTAAGGTGTGCATTCCCTGGTGGTCCTGGGTGGCATCTGAAATAGGCATTAAGTGTCCTCCATGTTGGGCATTGTGCCACTTACCTGGTGGTCTAGGGTGGGCTCTCTGGTGGTCAGGATAGGCTCCCTGATCGGCTCCCTGATGGTCCTGGCTGGGCTTTCCCTGGTGGTCCCTGGTTGGGCTCTCTGGCGGTCCGGGGTGGGCTCCCTGGTGGTCCTGAGTGGTGATCCATGGGGGCTGCACTCATAAACAATCAGCGCAAACCCCATCTGTCAGGAGAGCCACCGATCGTCTCTCATCTACTCCGATATACGGCTCTTCCTGTTTACATTGTGATCAGCCATGATTTGTCATGGCTGATCACATGGTAAAGAGCTTTGGCCAGAAGCTCTTTACCTAGATCTGAGATTCGGTGTGTCAGACTGACACACCACACCACCGATCGCTGCGCTGGCGCCCCTACAGGTACGCGCCGGCTTGTTATCCTGCTGGATGTCATATGACGCCCAGTCAGGATAACTGAACCACTTCCTGGCTGTCCTTCTGCATACGGCGGTAGGGAGGTAGTTAAACTAAATCTCTCTAAAACTGAGCTGATAATATTCCCTCCTGCCCGTGTCCCCCTCCATGACTTTTCTATCAAAATCAATAATGCAACCATTAATCCCTCCCCTTACGCCAGGGTACTAGGTGTAATCCTAGTCAGCCCCAAATCCAAACATTATCAAAAGCTTGGAGACTTCACCTCCATAACATCTCTAAAATTTGTCCCTTTTTAACAAATGAAACCACCAAGCAACTCATTCACATTTGTTATCTCTTGCCTTGACAATTGCAACTCCCTCCTCATTGGCCTTCCTCTCCAGAGGCTATTCCCTCTGCAGTCTATCATAAATTCTGCTGCCAGACTCATCTACCTTACCAACCGCTCAGTGTCTGCCACCCCTCTCCGCCAATTCTTACACTGATTTTCAATTGCCCAGCAAATTAAATTCAGAATACTAACTACAACATACAAAGCCATTCACAACTCTGCCACGAGCTATATCACCAATCCAAATATTACCCAAACCGTCCTCTCTGCTTCTCTCAAGACTTCCTGTTCTCTAGCTCCCTTGTCTTCTCCTCCCATGCTCATCTCCAGGACTTATCTAGAGCCTCTCCCATCCTCTGGAACTCTCTACCTCAATCTGAGTGGCTCTCTCCTACTCTGGCTGCCTTCAGGCAATACCTGAAAACTCATCTCTTCAGGGAAGCCTATCACGCCTCCAACTAATCTCCTATCACTTCCATCAGCTCATTCCCCACAGTTACAGTCACAAACTTTTGTACCACTTGCCCCAACCTATTAGATTGTGAGCTCTTCTGAGCAGGGCGCTCTTAATCCTCTTGTATTTTATGATATTGTAACTGTATCGTTTCCCTTTTATATTCTAAGTGCTTCATAAACTGTTGGCGCTATATAAATCCTGTATAATAATAATAATAATAATAATAATCACGCTACAGGAAAATATTATGGCATAAAGGGGCGACCATATACTGTGTGCTAGTGAATTGTATTTTTTCCCAGTGATTTTAAGTAAAATGTACAGATTTTAATAGATGTACAAATATTCCTTTGTTTGTAGTTCAATAAATAAAGCAATCTTTTTTATTTCACTTTTTCACTCCTCTTGCGTAAACTGATACAATAGCAGCTAAACTTGTTTGAAATATTGGTTAATGCAGCAAATCTGTATTCATTTCAGAAAAATACGCATTACACAACATCCATTGGGTATTACTTACTTATTTATCTTCTTGTATTGCACATAACTTACATTGATTGTCCTATTTTATATGACTACACTTTGACTGGAAGTACTACTGCAGATGTGTCCTGTCTAGAATTACATTAAAACCTGTGGGCATAATGAGACTCAATATTGTTATGATTGATGAAACTACAGCTTGCAAAGCAGATGGCTGACGGTAATGCTAGGATGTTGTGTCTGGGGTTAAACGAATCCCCATGCAATTCTACATACAGTCATAAGTATTCCCTTTGCATTGCTTACCAATAAAAAGGAGCTTTATGTCTTTGTTGCCCTTGTTAGGGTCGGTTCGCACCTAGGCGATGCAACTTCAGAGCGACTTTGGGCGACTTACAAAACGACCTGAAGCCATCTCCTTGCCAGGCGACTTTGCCTGTGGCCAATCAGAGAAGAGAGAGAGGGGGGTCTCCTTAACTACTTGCCGCCCGCTTGACGGCGGCAAAGTGGATCGTTATTGCAAACCGCCATCACCTGACGGCAGCCGTAATAATGACTATTGTGAGCGCGCGCATTCCGATGGAGGCGCACTTGCGTGCTCACTGTGTTCCGGGGGGGGGGCCGGGAGCGGGTGGAGCGGACTCAATCTCCGCCAGCTACCCACGATGGCTCCCCACAGTGAGAAAATGGAGGTCCATGAAAGTAAACACGGATCTCCGTTCTGACAGAGGGGGAAGGGATGTGATCACAGGCTTCCTGTATATGGGAGCCATAATCACTCCCCTCCCCCTGCCAGCCCAGCCCCCATACAGTTATAACACACTGAGGGAACACAGTTAACCCTTAGAGCGCCCCCTGCAGGTTAACCCCTTCACTGCCAATGGCATTTACACAGTAATCAGTGCATTTTCATAGCATTGATCGCAGTATAAATGCCAATGGTACCAAAAAAGTGTCAAAATGGTCCGACATGTCCGCCGCAATATCGTAAAATTTTACTAGTAAAATATAAAAAAAAAAATAAAAACCCCATAGATTAATTCTCATTATTCGTAAACGCGGCAACTTTTGCGCAAACTAATCAATAAATGGCGATTGCAATTTTTTTACCAAAACTATGAGGAAGAATATAAAAAACTGATGAAAAAAAAAATTTTTTTATATATTTTTTTTTGGATTTGTATTTTAGCAAAAAGTAAGAAATATTGTTTTTTTTGCAAAAGTGTCGCTATTCTTTTGTTTATAGCTGTAATCAGAAATGACGCAGCGGTGATCAAATACCACCAAAAGAAAGCTTTATTTGTGGGAAAAAAAGAACACAAATTTAGTTTGGTTACAACGTTGCACGACCGCGCAATTGTTAGTTAAAGCGGCGCAGTGCCAATCGTAAAAAGTGCTCTGGTCCTAAACTGGGAAATCCTTCCGGGGCTGAAGTGGTTAAAAATGATTTTCTATTTCCTGTAAAGTTGCTTCTTTATAGGCGGTGATCCAACTTGGAAGCAGCTCCCATTGAATTCTATGGGCTCAAATCGCCTAGAAGTCGCCTTGAAGTAGTACAGGAACCTTTCAAGAAGTTGCCCTGAGGTCAGAGTGACTTTTGTAGTGCATATTAAGACGGCTTTCTGATGTTAAGCGATTTAAGGCGACTTGGGGCGACACAAGTCGGATCACAAGTCGCCTAGGTGTGAACCGGCCCTACATTTTAATAGCATATTTAGCAATATTGTGAATTTGAGAACATACATATTTACGAGCACATGGGTAATAGTTTAACAATGGGATTTAAATAGGAGCAATTGGAGTACATGAAGTGGTAGAGAGAAAAACCTTCAAAGCTGCACCAAGTGTATGTCCAGCTAAAACTTGCTTTTTACGTTTTAGATTAGAACCCCTGTTGTGTTTTACTGCTATCTAGGGTTTGTTAGACCATGGGTCTCAAAACGTTTAAGTAAGAGGGCCACATCATATATTTTACAAATATTTAAGGACTGGAAAAAAATCCCACTTTCATCATGGTCTCCACCAGAGTCCACCATTACATGAGGGTTCCCATCATAGTCCTCAGTTTCATCAGAGTCCCCACCAGAGGCCCCCTTTCACTCAATTCCCCGCTTATATCAGGGTCTTCATCAGAGTCCCCCCTACATCATGGTCTTGTTCTGTGTCGACCCTTACATGAGGGTCCCCATCAGAGTGCCCCCCTTACAGCAGGGTCTCCATCAAAGTCTCCCTTATCTCAGAGCCCCCCTTACATCAGGGTCTTCATTAAAAAGTCTACCCTTACATCAGAGTCCCTATCAGAATGCCTCCCTACATCACGGTCCCTCTGAGTCCCCCTTACACTAGAGCCCCCCCATCAAAGTACCTCCTTACTTGGGAAAATGTTGAAGCAGAGACCATAGGCAACATCTGCCAACCTTAAATTGTGACTAAACCAAGGACCCTGCATTCACTATATCTGGTCTCCCTCAGTACACAGAAATTAAATTATTTTAGTAAATATAAACTGCTAAATACCTTTTCTCGTCAGCAGTTAGAGCAGTCTTGTGACTTCTATCAGTGTCAGGTTAAAGCCTGTAGGAGGAGTTTTAATTTTCCCCTAATTGTCCTATGAGGCTGCAGGTCCCCTGACCCTCTGTCTGGACAGTACTGATTGGCCCTGTGCTGATCACATGCATTTTCCCAAGAAAAAATCTACACCATGAGCAACTGAGCATATGCTTGAGAAATCCAACCAACTGAGCACGTGCAGCTTGCCCCCAAGTCTCTGTTCTATCAACAGATGGATTGGGGACAGTGAAAGAAGGGGAGGTTTAGAGAAGACAGTCTCTAACAGACTTTTTACATAATGCAGTTGATTAACCCCTTAGATTCCACCGTGAGTATAACAAGCATACTTTACTGCATATGCAGACTGATTCTACTGTTGTGGGTTTAGTAACACTTTAATCCTCAATCTGTGCACATTGAGGATACAGTATGCCACTAACTCTACCTGCAGGCTAGATAAAATCTTGTAGCAGGCTGAATGTGGCAGTAGTCTGGAGACCCCTTCAATTACAATTTCACCAGACAGGAAATGAGGTAAAATCTCTTTACCAGAGCCTGAATTGCAGTAAAAATGTGGCTCTTTCCAAACAGGAAACATTTTTTTTTTATATTATATTTTATGATCAAATCTACCTTAAAGTTAAAGACTTTTCTATTTCCGGTGAAGTTTAAAAAGCCTTTTTTCAAACTTGGAGATAGGCAATTTAAAAATGACAAACTGTTGTTTTTCATCAGTGCAACATAGCAGTAATACCACAAATGCAGGGTACAATTACCTGGCATTAACATCCATACTGGCACAAAATATGTACCTTAACACCCAAAGTACTTTGTTACCAGGAGACCAGGATGCCGTTGAATCCATGTGCAGTCTGTATTTTATTATTGATCAGCACATCTCTCACTATGTAACTCCCTTATGCTTCCATGGAATCAACAATTTGCGCTGCTTTTAAGATATAGAACATTCTTTTTTTTTTTTTTTAAGATATAGAACATTCTGAGCTAGTTGCTTTTGTAATGTTCTAACATTCTGTTTTTAAACAGTTTCAAGATGATTCATCAAATGTGTGTTATCTGTTGGATGTCAGATTCACTGTAGAAAGATGAACACACACAGGCCTGATTTATCATGTCATAAACAACGTTTGTTAGGAAATCTTTTTCTGAAATAAAATTGCAGAATAATGTATTTACGCAACGTACTTATATTTCAGCACTGGAGGAGGGAACGCATGAAGGCAAGCAAATGATGCAAAAAAGATTAGACGCTGTAGATGATTTATTGGAGGTGAAATTAATGAATCTGTATCTTATCCTAACTATTGGACTACATACTGGAAATTCTGTTATGAAAAATGCACTAATTATAACCAAACTTAACTCTCAAAAGGGAGTTTATTTCATTAAAACCCCCACTCCCTTCACAAGTTTAAATTTTATTTTTTAATATTTGGCCCCACCCCCAACACTATTCTGGCCTAGGCCAAAATGACAAGTCCCTGGTCCTGCAGCCTCCTGGGATACCTACATCACATCTCCCAGGAAGCTGCGGGATCAGGCACAGAGCGGCAGGAGGTTGGGCCTGGCACATCTTTGGTAGCTGGCTGCCTGAAGAGGCAGGCAGCTAAAGAGGTCCAGGGTGGCAGTGTGGGACCAGATCTATGTCACTCAAATAATGGATTGCAGCGGAACCTGCCATGCAGGTGATTTAGGGTTACCACCTCATACCTACACAGGTTATGTGGCTGATTAAACTCACTTGGTGCCTTATCTGCATTAAATTAGCCACAGAAAGAGTGTAATTCATATGTGTTCGGGTTTAAAAGGATGAGGTGGCAACCCCAAGATGAGTATACATTTTGCAGCAATACAGTTGAGGGAGGTGCACAAAAAAGGGGGACTGGATAAGCACCACTTTAACAATAAAGGAGCAGCTCTGTTTTTTTTTTAATATATATATATATTGGTGCTTTTTCTATTCTTAGTGGCATTTGTAAAACCAATGTGGCTAGATGCTAGTAGTAGGATAGCTTTGAACTCAGCAGAGACAACATTTTAAAGCGGAGTTCCACCCAGCTAAAAGTCCGCAGACTTTTAACAATCAGACACTCACCTGTCCCCACGCTCCAGCGATGCGGTCGCCCGAGGGCTCGCTCTTCTCCCCCTTCCCTCGGCGACGCCGGCATCATAAGTGTGGGCACCCGGCTTTGGCTTCAAAGTTGGGTGTGCACTGCACATGTGTGAGTGGCGCTGCGCCTTGTGAATGGCCAGCCTATCTTCTGGGACCTGTGATGTGTCTCAGAAGATCAACAGGTAGGAGGGGAGGAAAGTGAATGAACTTCCTTCCAGAGCTGTGGCTCTAGGAGAGGAAGTGGACCTGGGACCCTGTCACAGGGTCTCCGGTCCCCCCCCAAAAAATGACATGCCAATTGTGGCATATCAGGTGGTCACCTTCCTTTAAAGCAGAAGTTCCACTTTTGACACTTTTTGGCACAATAGAGAAGGGCTAGACTTCTATTCCTAGTGGTATTTGTAAAACCAATGTGGCTAGACGCTACTGCTTTGAAGTCAGCAGAGACTACATTATAACACCAGACAATTTTCGACACAATAGAGAAGGGCTAAACCTACTGTTAAATGTTTAATTTAGTCAGATTTCCTCTTTTTCTATTTCCACTTCCTTCCTGTAATAGTGACTACATTGTGACCATAATAAGAAGTTAGGCAAAAACATCTCTAATGAGGACACAGGCAGCTGTAAAAAATCTATTGGGGGTTCTATCCTTCCTTTATAAAAAATGGTTTTATTGTTGTCTTTGTACTTGAAGATATTTCCTCACTTTCTGTTCTGATGACAACATTGTTATTGTCACGACAGGGGCGTAACGATAGGGGTTGCGATTGCAACCGGGCCCCATGCTCCAGGGGGCCCATGTGCTTCCCTTGTACACCTGGATAGGAGTGATGGCGAGGGTGGCATTTAGAAGTTTTATTTATTCCACTTTCCTCCTAATGCAGGAGATTGGTTCCTCTATATGCTGCCCCTGCCGCCCCTCCTATCCAGTTTACTTGTCTTCTGCTGTTCCCAAGGTCCCGCTGCGGGACCATAATAAAGGGACCCGTGATAGGAGTAAAGGGCGCCAGGATCAGCAAGAAGAGGGAAGGGCCCTGGCCAGAGGTCAGGGGGGGGGGCCTTCCTAATTTCTTGCACCCGGGCCCTGAAGGTACTAGTTACGCCTCTGTGTCACGCACATTGAGGGGGAAACTTTCCACTGGGACCACAGAAAGCAGTAAAAAGTGACAGTTTCTAATTTTTCTGCCACAAAATTAAGCTCACTAATAGCTTATTATATTACTGTACTGACCTCCAGATCATAATCTTTAGATAAGATCTTCATATAACAGACAAACTTTCCAAGGGGATTCCATTTTCCCTGTTGGATCCGTAAACTCAAAGACCATAAAAATGGAAACCGTGCAGAAATTATGCTGCACTTTTATGTGCGGTATTGGAACTACAAACAGTATCTCACAAAAGTGTGTACACCCCTCACATTTTTGTAAATATTTTATTATATCTTTTCATGTGACGCACACAATAAGAAGAGGAGGAGAAAGAAGATTTGGGGCTTTAAATGAGATCTGCCGCCATTTTTGATACTGTATGGAACTGTGTCAGAATAGACTATATATGTATGTAATAACAACTTGCCAAGATTGAAGCACATAGATCATAGTCAAAGAAAATCATATAAGTGGTCATAAAACATACAAAAGTTTCTATGACCACTTATATGATTTTCTGTGACTATGATCTATGATCTATGACACAGTTCCATACATTATCAAAAATGGTGGCAGATCTCATTTAAAGCCCCAAATCTTCTTTCTCCTCCTCTTCTTATTGTGTGCATTTAACATATAAGGGTGGAGACCTGCCACCACGGGACGCATCAGATCACATGCCTATGTTATCTTTTCATGTGACAACACTGAAGAAATGACACTTTGCTACAATGTAAAGTAGTGAATGTACAGCTTGTATAAGGGCCGGTTCACACTGAGGCGATCCTAGGCGATTTGCGATCCGACTTGTGTCGCCCCAATTCGCCTCAAATCGCCTGACATCAGAAATCTCATTGGAATGAATGGAGCCGTCTTAATATGCGCTACTCAAGTCCAAAGCGATTCCAAAAAAGGTTCCTGTACTATTTTCAAGCGGCTTCTAGGCGAATTGAGCCCATAGAAGTCAATGGAAGTTCGCTTCCAAGTAGGATCCCCGTCTATGAAGAAGCGGCTTTCCAGGAAGAAAAACATAATTTTGCCAGAAGACACACCTCTCATGTCCCAGGCACTTGTGTTGAAATCGCCTAAAATCGCCTGATATCGCTTCGCAATCGCACCGCTTCGCTTCGCAATCGCGTCGCTTCGACTTTTCAAATCGCCCCGAAGTCGGATCGCCTCAGTGTGAACCAGCCCTAACAGTGTAAATTTGCTGTCCCCTCAAAATAACTCAACACACAGCCATTAACCACTTAAGGACCGAGCCTCTTTTTGAGATCTGTTGTTTACAAGTTAAAATCATTTTTCTTGCAGGAAAATTACTTAGAACCCCCAAACTTTATATATATATATTTTTCAGATACCCTAGAAAATAAAATGGCAGTCATTGCAATACTTTGTCACACCGTATTTGTGCAGCGGTCTTACAAGAGCAATTTTTTGGGGAAAAATACACTTTTTGAATTTAAAAAAAGGACAACAATAAAGTTTTCTAATTTTCTTCCTGGCTCCTTCAATAGAAGTCACTTTAAAAATCTACTTTTGTCAAGCTGAGTGGTGTAGACAAGATCATTTAGACCCCTTTCACACCAGAACAATTTTCATGCTCTCTCCCCAATACACCCCAGCGTAAAAGCCCAAGTGCTTTCACACTGGGGCAGTGCGCTTGCGGGACGGTAAAAAAAGTCCTGCAAGCTGCATCTTTGGGGCGGTGTGGGAGCGGTGTATTCACCGCTCCTATACCGTCCCTGCCCATTGAAAACAATGGGGCAGTGCTCCCGAAGCACCTGAACACCGCTTCAGGAGCGCCGCTAACCGGCACTTTTAACTCCTTTTTAACCCCTTGCGGGGGGGTTAAAAGCGCACCGCTGCCACCCGATAACGAGCGGTAAAGCGCCGCAAATTAGCTGTGTTTTACAGCTAACGCTCGGGCGGCCCTGGTGTGAAAGGGGTCTTTACAGCTCAAATTTCAGCCAATTTGGCAGCTGCAGTTTGAGCCATCTATAGAAGCCTTCAGTTATCTTTTTTCTCTATTTTTGAACTGATGACCCTACCAGTAACACTAATCATTTCTGGTTTGGCCTTCAGAGCTCCTCCTCAGCTCTTTATCTTCTGTAGACCACAAAGGTGAACTGTGCTGGACTGATAACACTGCTTGATATTTCAGTGCAGTAGAGGCAAAGTGCACAACAAATCACAAGCTCACAGGATTTCTGTACTTATCCTACAAATACAAAAAAAGCACTGTGTATTTAACAGACTAAAAAGAAGAAAATAAGAGAAGTCCATTGCTAGGATTTGCATACACATTAAGCAATGTCTTACCTCTGGTTCCTTGTACAGGTGACAAACTTGCTGGTGTGAGTCTGTTTTACATAATTTCATAGAATGGCAAATGACATCAGCATTCAGCTTAAAATTTAGCCTGAAAAGTAGGGTAATACAGAAAAATGTTTTACAAAATAGTTTGCTCTTTTGATTTTGGGACAGCTGGTTTAAGAATACACACTATGATTTGTGGCAGATGGCATTTCCAACAAAGTGTTGCATTGTAGAAAACACATACAACAACATGAAGCTTTCCCAGTCCCCCAATAATGTATTTTAAATGCTAGAAGTATAACAATGACACATACACTGGCCTTTGACTTGTGTTACAATCAAAAAAGTAACATACTGTCTTAGAGGTCAACAATCTTAATATCCAGACCTATACTGGATTATATCCAAGGAGACTAAAATATCTGCTGCTTTTTGTGACCTACTTTAACCTCCCTGGCGGTATGATTATGTGAGATTTTTGCGTCTCAAAGCGTTACTTTTTTTTGCATAGAAATTTGGCGTTTTATATTGTAGGCCTGTAATTCTTAGGAATAACTCACTTAAGACAAGAGTTTAGTAGACATCCCGGGTATGATAACGTTTGAAATAATGAAATCATAAATTATAATATATATGACATAAATTATAATATAATAAATAACTATAAATAATTATCAAAAATAATAATATAATAATAATAAAATGTATTCAATAATGTAATCAAATCAAAAACACTGAAATTTGCTCATTTGCAGAATTGTCGCTGTAGTCACTTTCAGTGTCTGATGATAAATTCCCCCAAAAATCAGTATCACTCAATTCTGCAAATGATTCTTATTTACTATCGCTGTTTCTTGCTGATCAAAAAATGCTTTTGATGTAAAGGGATGCTTTTTGGACAATCTCAAGTTTCCAGGCAGAAAGAATGACATATATAATATAAAAGTGCATGCAGGGCACTGGACAAACCACTAGGGACAAAGGGGATGTGAAATGATTTGATACAGTAATGTAATGTATAAGATTACAGTGTACTGTATGTGTTGTGTGTGTTCCACTTTTTGAATTTGCCGCCGGGCTCCACCCCCATGCAACACGACGCTCACAGGGAACGGAGCCCGGCACACAGAGGCATCGGGCAGAAGACACAACCCGCGCACACAGCGGGGGGACATCGCTGGACCCAGGGGATAAGGTAAGTAACACTGCCTAGATCCTGTAATGCGATCCCGAGTGTGGCTTGTGGTTACTGCTATTTGTAATGGAAATTCACCCCGAGCCACACTCGGGAATACCAGCAGGGAGGTTAACTAAACCTTTTTTGTAAAATAGTAAAAAATTTTCTAGTCTGCACCCATGTTGTGGACTTGTCCTCCGCTATGTAACTATGACATTTAAAAGATAGGTCATGGGCACATACTGTATGCCCATTTAAGCCAGGGCTGTTTTTAGGCACTATCCATGCTTACGTTATGCTAAAAGGAATTGTCAGTGATATGATAAGTGCATATTGCACTGTAAATATTTTATCACTTAAGCTTACTGAGGATTGTGCCTCTCACACTAGGATCCTGGTGCCACTATGGTGGTGATTTACTAAAATTGGAGAGTGCAAAATCTGGGGCAGCTCTGTATACAAACCAATCAGTAGGTTTTAGGCCTCATGCACACAGGACGTTTTTTGACTGTTTTACAGCAGCTGTTTTTAGCTGCAGACGTTTTTTTCCTACAGTCATTAAACCCTCCATCATGTTGTCCTATGTGTTCATGCACACATAGGCTGTTATCAACTGTTTTTAGCAGGGACCTTTTTGTGCTATAAAAAAAACCCAAGACCAGAGGGTTCTGAGAGATGTTTTTCAGCTGTAAAAAAAGTCAAATGCTAAAAAACGCTTAAAAATGCTCAAAAATGTCCAAAAATATCCATCCCAGCGTTTTTGGATGTTTTAGATCAATTGAAAAAAACCCCAAAACGCTGGCCCTTTTAATATGCAAAAAACTTGAACAAACGGACGTAAAATAAAACGCTGGTAAAAGCTGAAAAAATGACTGATAAGCTACTGACGTTTTTTTAAAGTCCTGTGTGCATGAAGCGTTATATTGCTAAAGCTTTGAACTATTGAACAGGCTGAAGTTAAAAGCTGATTGGTTACTGTGCACAGCTCAACCAGATTCTAAGTGCTCCAGTTTCAGTATATTATTGACATGGAAAGCACAATGGGGTTGATTTACCAAAGGCATAGAGGCTATTCACTTAGCAAGCTGATTGTTCAATTTGCAAAGTATATGATCAAAGTTAAAGCTGAACTGCTGACGCAAAAACTTTCATGGAAATGTATTCCTTAACCACTTCAGCCCCGGAAGGATTTCCAGCTTTAGGACCGGAGCACTTTTTGCGATTCGGCGCTGCGTCGCTTTAACTGACAATTGCGCGGTCGTGCAACGTTGCACCCAAACGAAATTTGCGTCCTTTTTTCCCCACAAACAGAGCTTTCTTTTGGTGGTATTTGATCACCTCTGCGTCATTTCTGATCGCCGCTATAAACAAAAGAAGAGCGACAATTTTGAAAAAAAAACCAAATTTCTTACTTTTTGCTAAAATACAAATCCAAAAAAAATATATAAAAAAACATTTTTTTTCACCGTTTTTGGCCGATTTATATTCTTCCTCATATTTGCGATAAAAAAAATCGCAATCGGCGTTTATTGATTGGTTTGCGCAAAAGTGGTCGCATTTACGGATGATGAGAATTAATTTTTGGGGTTTTTATTTTTTTTTTTACTAAAAATGGCGGCGATCTGCGATTTTTAGCGGTACTGCGATATTGGGGCGGACATGTCGGAATGTTTTGACACTTTTTTGGGACCATTGGCATTTATACAGCGATCAGTGCTATAAAAATGCACTGATTACTGTGTAAATGTCATTGGCAGTGAAGGGGTTAACCTGCAGGGGGCGCTCTAAGAGTTAACTATGTTCCCTGGGCGTGTTCTTACTGTATGGGGGACTGCCTAGCTGGGGAAAGGAAGTGGTCACAGCCTTCACTTACAGGAAGGCTGTGATCACAGCCCTTCCCCCTCACACAGAGCGGAGGTCCGTGTTTACATACACGGACCTCCGCTCATTCGCTCCGGGGGGGGGCATCGCGGGTGGCCGGCGGCAATCGAAGCCGCCGCACCCGCTCCCTGGACCCCCCCGGACACAGTGAGCGCGCGCGCGCGCCTCCGGCGGCGCGCGCTCACAGTGGCTCTGTATCGCGGCTGCCGTCGTATGACGGCGATTCGCGTTACAGAGCCACATTGTTGCCGTCAATTGCCGATCAGCCGTCGGCAAGCGGTTAAAGTATTACTAAACCCAGGACCCTGCGTTCACTATATCTGGTCTCCGACAGTACACAGAACATGGAAGTGCAATTATTTTAGTAAATACAAACGGATAAATACCTTTTCTCATCAGCGGTATATAGCAGTCTTGTGACTTCTATCAGTGTCTGGTTAAAGCTTGTAGGAGGAGTTTTCATTCTACTCTGGCTGTCCTATGATGCTGCAGGACCCCTGACCCTCTGTCTGGATAGTGCTGATTGGCCATGTGCTGATCACATGCACCCTCCCAAGAAAAAGTAAAACTCTCTAGGAATACACACCAAACTGAGCAGGTGCAAAGTGACTCCAAATGCTCTGTCTTATCAGGAGATAGTTAGGGGGCAGTGGAAGAAGGAGAGGATCAGAGAAGACAGCATCAAACAGCCTTTTTACACAATGCAGAGGATTAACCTCTTAGGTTCCACAGCGAGTATAACAAGCATGCTTGACTGTATATACAGACTGATTGTACTGTAGTGGATTTAGTAACACTTTAATAGCCACAAAAGATATAAAACCACATTGTGCACCAAACGAATCTGCAAAACCAGTTATTACCTTGTAAAAGTTGTGACATCATCATTCTGATTCACATAGCATGTACAGAAAGCATAGCTGTAGGAGGGAATCCCACTGGCCCACCAACTACAGGCTGCCTGCAGAAAAATAGTGAAGGGGGTTGGATACAAGATCAGTCACCCTGCACAAGAAGAGAGAGCTGCAGTGACTGGTCTTTATTACAGGAAGCTGATGTACAAAGGTAAAATTTCACACTGGATTTCTGCACATATCTGAAAGAAATACACAAAGTGCACTGAGATAAAATAAGGACACACATGCCTATCATACTTACCAAACAATGACCACTGCCTACACCTATAACTGGCCTTTGCAGCAAGGAGCATTGGAGGGCAACAAACAGCAAAAAAAGGGGCCAAGGATAAATCCAAGGCAAATACCAAAGCACCTTTTTTTGCTGATGCCTATCATACTTACTTGCCTTTACTTACTTTACTTGCCCTTGGGTTCAATGTTTTAGTTTAACCTCTGTTCACTTTGAATACACAGCCATTTGTAGTAAAAATCCTGTGTGTTGATGTCCTTCAAATGATTGGATATTCAAAGGTTCTCCTTGTTTACTAACATTCACTTTGCCAAGAGAACATTCACGTTGCATTCAAGTTCATACTAGAAATGGGTTGGACTAAATTTTAAGTATTAGGTTCTAATGCTAAAATAAGGAAATAGATTTAAAGGTTCAGCGTGTAATTAGCTGATTATGCAAATGTTTAAGTAGGGAACGATTAGCAATTTTCAAGTGTGAAAACAAAAACACAAACAAACCCTTGCTTTTCTTCTCTTTTGTTCCCTCTCCGCTGAAGCTTAGGGTAAACAATCTTTTGGACTTTATATGACTAACGTATGCTGTTTAACCGTAACTGTCAATGGGCTGAATATTCCGGAAAAACACACAATGGGTTTACACAAACTTTGGCGCATGTGGGTGCAAGTTGCATTTATACAGGAAACCCACTTTCAGTCCAGGAAGATACCCAAATTTCAGAACCATCGCTATCCACGTGCATTCCACAGTACCACACCTGCATCGAAGACAAGGAGGGTGAGTATCCTGATTTCTGGGTCGGCTGCATGGTCTTTTGTTGACCAGAAGAGTGATCTTGAAGGACCCTATCTGTTTTTTAAAGGAGATCCGGCCAGCTGTAGATTTACATTAGCCTCTATATATTTACCTAATCAAGCACAGTTGAGTTGCCTAGATGAAACTCTTAATGTCTTACAGGGCCTTATGGAGGGAGGACTAATTTTAGGTGGACACCTCAATATAGCTGTTAGACGCTTCCAGGTCTACCACACACCTGTCATACTCTTATCTTAGACGAGTGAAAACAGCCTTGCAATCCAAATGTTTGGTAGATATTTGGTGGGTCATCCTAGTGATAGCGATTATACTTTCTATTCAGCTCCACATGACAGTTACTCTCAAATTGATGTAATGGTATGGGCTTTCAACACGGTCATACCATCCAAGCTAATAGTTAAACTTGCAGACCTGGGCATCAACACCTCCCTCCGCAATTGGATTATGGACTTCCTGACCAACAGACCCCAGCAAGTCCAATCCGGCTCCATTTGTTCAAACACCACCATAATCAACACTGGCATACCACAGGGCTGTGTGCTGAGCCCCTTCCTCTACTCCCTCTTCACCTCTGACTGCAAGCCTGTGAACAGATCGAACACCATCATCAAGTTTGCAGACGACACTACGGTGATTGGTCTCATCAGCAACAATGATGAGACGGACTACAGGGAGGAGATTCAGCACCTGGCCACATGGTGCAATGACAACAACCTGCTCCTTAACACCTCCAAGACAAAGGAGCTCATTGTGGACTTCAGAAGAGAGTCAAGAGGCACGCATGACAGCATCCAGATCAATGGAATGGCTGTCGAGCGTGTCTCCAGTTACAAGTTCCTAGGGACCCACATCTCAGAGGACCTGTCCTGGACTATAAACACCTCCAGCACAGTTAAGAAGGCCCACCAGCGCCTCTTCTTCTTGAGGACACTGAAGAAGAATCGGCTGTCCTCGGATATTCTGGTGAACGTGTATCGTGGTGCAATAGAAAGCATCCTGACCAACTGTGTCACAGTCTGGTATGGGAGCTGCTCTGTTGCAGAGCGCAAGGCACTACAGCGGGTGGTGAAAACTACCCAGCGCATCACGGGGACTACCCTTCCAGCCATGGAGGACGTCCAGAGGAAACGCTGCCTGTGTCGAGCTTGTAACATCTACAAGGACTTCTCTCATCCTGCCCACAGACTGTTTTCTCTCTTGCCCTCCGGGAGGCGCTTCAGGTGCCTCAAAACTAGAACTGATAGACTGAAGAACAGCTTTTTCCCCAGAGCTGTTTCTTTATTGAACTCTGCACCCCGCTGATCCCTCTGAACCCCCTCCCTCCCCGGATATCATTTGCACTACTAATTCATCAACTGCTTATTTGCACACCTACAGTCAATAATGCACTTTATAAACATGTAATAACTTGCACTACCATTAATATTAACATTAATATGTAATAACTTGCACTACCATCTCTTAATTTTTGCTAATGTACATATCCATTTACCAATATTATGCAAAACTGTATATCCTGCTTTTGTTACTATTACACTTCTGGTTAGACCTAAACTGCATTTCGTTGCATTGTACTTGTACATGTGTAATGACAATAAAGTTGAATCTAATCTAATCTAATCTAATCTAATCTAATCTAATGGTATCCCAGTCTCTTCTACCAGATGTAGTGAGTTCCTCAATTGGCATACAGACAGTACCTGACCATGCCCTGTCTTTTTTAGACCTTCATCTGGGCACATCGGGAATTAGATCTTGAACGTGGAAACTTAATGAATCCCTGGTCCATTGCGAAAAGACCTTTCCGTGGCTCTAGCCAGAATCTTCTCAGACAATGGCACAGAGGACATCTCCCCACTGACATTATGGGAAATGCATAAATGTGTCATGCAAGGCCTGTTGATCCAGAAGGGGACTGTACAATGGAAAAGTAGGCAAGTTACTCTTCAAACCCACTTAAACTCGGTGGCAAATCTAGAATCCATACACAAATAATCCCTTTCTCACTCAGTAGTAGTAGATCTTAGGATCCAATGAGAAAAATTGGCCTCTCTACATTTACATGATGCTAAGACATGGCTACGCAGGGTTAGAAATATTTATTACGAATATGGGAATAAATTGGGTAAATTGCTGGTCCATTCAGCCAGGGAAAGTTATATTCCACATATCAATTCCAACAGAGGGGAATGCTGCTTTTTGTCCCGCGAGGTGGTCGAGGTTTTTCAAGAATATTATTCTTCCCTTTATAACTTATTGGCTCCCCTATCTACTGATTAGTGTGCACAAAAGCAAAAGTTGATACGGGAATATCTTTCTTCTTCAGGTCTACCAACGCTTCCTGATGATGCACTGGAGTCAATGAATGCCCCCATTTGAAGTCAGTATGTATTATTATTATTATACAGGATTTATATAGCGCCGACAGTGTGCGCAGCGCTTTACAATATTAGGGCAGACAGTACAATTACAATACAATTCAATACAGGAGGAATCAGAGGGCCCTGCTCGTTAGAGCTTACAATCTAGGAGGGAGGGTTAAATGATACAAAAGTATGTAGTACTTTTATTAGATTTGTCTGGGTTAAAACACACTCACCCTTATCTCATTGCTATCTGTCCATGGACAAAATCCACGGAGGCATGGCCTTCCCAGATCCACTTCGGTACTACCAGGCATTACATCTTGCTAGGGTGGTATCATGGTGTAAAGATGGGGGACATAAAGCATGGGTAAAGACTGAACAATCCTCTACTGAGATTCCACTCCAATGTACGCCATGGCTTTGCCCAAGAACTCTTGGAACCCTAAGACACCATCCCCTTAAAGTAATACAACAAAGCCATCTCTTTTCCAAGTCAGAAGGGAAGATTACTCGGCTTTACCCTGTATTGGGAAATCCAGCATTCCCCCTGGGCCACACTGATAGTCGCTTTAAACAGATTTTTGTGCAGGGTAAATTTCACCATGGCGATTATCTTGTAGACTCTAGGCTGAAGACTAGTGCTGAAATACAGTCAATGTGTAATCCACCACTAAACCCGTGGCAGCTGCAGCAACTTACCCATTTTCTTAGTGGTCTCCTTTGTGGGGGTGGTCAAACTGCTCTAATACATTTTTGGAAAATCTATGCTTGATAGAGGCAACCTCTGCCCACGGGGTGTCTGAGGCCTACAAAATACTAACACACCCTCTTGAGGGATTGGTCCCTGGTTATCTCCAGAAAAGGGAAAGAGATTTAGGTACCACACTATCCAATGAGCAGCGGGATCGGATCCATTACTTTGCCCACTACTTCAGTGGCTAGTAAATAGCAAAAGCTGAGTTATAAGATCCTCGTTGGTACAAGGTTCCATCCTTGCTGCAGAATATCTATCTGGAAATGGCTAACACGTGCTGGAGCTGTGGAGAGGCAGAGGGTACCATGCTTCATATTTTTTGGTCCTGTTAGAAACTAGAGGGGTTTTTGCCCAAAGTATGTGACATTGTGAGGCAACTCACTGATCATGATTTAGGATCTGATCCAGCCAGATATCTTCTCCATCTTTCAGACTTTTCGAAACGAAAAGATAAAAAATCAATGATGATCTATCTTCTAAATGGCTTGCATTCCGGCCCTATGGAAGCGGGAATCTCCTCCTTCGATTTCACTGTGGTTCACTAAAATAGCTGATATAAATGCCATGGAGAATGTGACGGCAACTCTGCATGGCAAAGAGGAGGAATTTAACAAAAGATGGACTCAGTGGTTCCCTTTCACAATTTCTATGGAATATGGCCTTGCCCTAGTTTTGCACTCCACCCTTACCTCTTTTCTCAATTCTTTTTCTTTTTTTATATATAGTTATGCGTTATATTGTTGTTTTTAATGTTATTAGACTACTGTACAGTCAGGAACTATGATGCAGGATAATGATTTTTGGACTTGGTGTGCCTATTGAACAGAGTAGATGCTATGTTTTCTGGTATGCACACAATCGGTCTTTCTATGTTTTGTTGTATGAAGAGTTGCTATAAACATTAAAAATATAGAGTGTATAAAAAAAAAAACACACAACCAAACCAATTCCTAAATTCCTACAGCATGAAGCAAAAGAAAGCCAGTCTTATGAATAAAAACACTTACAGTCTGATTATATCAGGTCCAAATATGTCAGCAATTAGTGTGCAGATTGCTCTTAAACCTTCTTTCTCTGAAAATAAGAGAAAAGTAAAAGAGCTTATATAGCAGACTAGGAATGGTGAATTGAGAATTATTATCTTGCATTAAACAAAGATATTAAGAGATAAGTTGAAGAACTTGATTAAATCTGATACTATTCACACAGGGTTTGGTCTTTTTTTCCATTACAAGTAATTCTCCAATTGAATTTCTTTTCTTTCTCCCAAATGCAAATTCAATAGTAAGCTTATAGAGATGAGTACCCAGACATCATGAACCTGCACACCATAATGGATAAAAAAGGAAATGGATTAAAAATATTTTGCCTGGTCAAGTAACCTTTTATTTGTGGTTCTAGACTAGGTTGGGTCAATAAGACCTGGTTCACACCTATGTGGGTTGCAGTTTGCTTATTCCAGGTGCATTTTTGCATTTTTCAATACACATTTTTGATCCATTGAAGTCTATGGAACCAAAAATGCAACCTGCTGGTCCCTGACCCTTTCCATGAAATGCACAGATGTGAACTTGACCCATAGGAAACCATGTTAAATGGACTGTAGTGTGTTTCTGCAAAACTGAAAATGCACTAAAAAATGCAAACCGGGCCTAAATACTAAATGGTTGAGTCTGTTCAAATTTGTCTGAAATCTCATTAGTCTATTCTTAGGGCTTTTTAAATTAGCTTTAGGGATTATTATATGGTTGAATGATTTTAAATGATGACAGTTGAAGGTGTTTTATTGTGAAGAGCTCCCTATGTTGTGTGAATATTGAAAAGACAAAAGATATTAGAAAAGATCATTTGTTTTCTTCTGGTCCTTTGCATTTTAGATTATATATGTACACTTCTGTATAAGTATGTTAAGGATATCTTTTATATTGGATTTCATATATGTACAGAGATAGTTGGTTGTTCCATGTATATATGAGATGCAAATAGTTACTAAAGCATATATATGTTGAATAGTATACCTGTTTTTTTTTCATATCTATTTAACTTGTCAATAATTTGAATGAGCTGGTGAATATAAACACCTGCTCCTTGGCCTGACTCCATCTCTATGAATAAAGCCCGTACACACGATGCAAATTTCAGACGGGAATTTTCGTTTGGCAGCCGATCGTCCGAAATTCTTACCGTTAGTATGCTCCTTTCGACAGCCGATTTGGATTTTTCATAAGACAAAAGCTGGTTGTGCAGACTAGAATTTTTTTTTCGTACGGCAACTCAACGTCCGATTTTCGTATCATTAGTACGGTTTTGGTACAAAAAAAAGTTGTACGATCGCGACTATGCATGCTCAGAAACGAAAAAATACATACAAAACTATTCAACGCATTATGTTACTTCTGACATTGAATTCAGTTATATGAATTTTTTTGTATTGTTAGTACGCTCTTCACTTTTGACATGAGATAAGCATCCAACAAAAAAATGGACGTTCTGTCGTCCAAAATTTGCATCGTGTGTGGCTTAAGTCTGGAACGGTTAAACACATTAGAGGGATGATCCATCAGGTGGAGGAGAGCAAGATGTACTGTGTGTGCAATAAAACTTGCTGAAGGAAACAATATTACCAGTGTGTGGCCCTTTGTTCCTTATTGAGAAATGCAATGTGGAGTTGCCTAGGGCCATGTGTCAGATATAACCATATGTATACTAACAAGAAAAACAGGTTTAGGCTGACCATTATTCCTTCATGATGGTGAGAAATGTCTGTCCTCACAGTGCATATTTTTAAAACCGTTGTTTTTCCGAAACAAGTCTATTTAGTGCATAAGCCATGCGAGCCTAGGATTTTAGCTTTGTTATCTTGGGGGGAACAATGGCTACCAACAGGACTGACTTTCCTAGATTTCAAGGGTTTTCACGAGGTTGAGGGGCGCTGAAGCCTTAAAGTATAACTAAAGGCAAAACTTTTTTTTTTTTTAGCTTTGGACAGAGTGGAGGTGGATTAGACCCCCTATCAGGTTTTTATAGCTGTCTGTGTCGCCAATAGGGGGACACACCCTTTGTATTTGTCATATTTGCCATTATCGCCAAAAGTAAAAGAAAATCCCAAGTTTTGGGTTGTCGTCAGAAAAGTAATAAAGGGGATATCTTCCAATGGGGGGGCACTAGTTCTGCTGACCCTGGTAACAATACTCAGTTTGGAGAGCTTTCCTCTCATTTCCTATTGTGCCATTGTGACAGGAAGTGAAGGGAGATCTCCCCAATGGGGCACAAATGGCAAAAAATACAAAATAAAGAGAGAGAGAGGGGAGTTATAATACTCTATTACTATATCCAAAATGAAGAAAAAAGTTTGCCTGTTGTTCTACTTTAAAGGTATCTAACCCCAAAATCAAAAATGTAATGTTTGGTCCCATTCAGTCTGTTAAAAATACTAGTGAAAGTATTTTGGCATATTTGTTTGATAAGTTTGAAAACAAAAAACAAAAAAAAAAAATGTTGCTCTTGCCAGAAATGTTGAGAGCTTATAGCTTCCTATGCTCTCTTGCTGTGCTGACTCTTATCAATTACATTGTTCTCAGCTTTTTCTGAGGGCTTTAGAACCCCGCCCTTTAAATTATCTAGAGTAGCAGAAGGATAGGGTTCCGTAGTCCAATCTTGTGTCTGTTGTCCTGATACTGTATAGTAGTATATGTATGAAATGAGTTAGGGACCTTAGTCAGTGCTCGCTCAGTGCTGGTGTCATTGCTCTCTATCTCAGTGCTGGTGTCAGTGAGGGAGAAAGCAGCAGAAAAGCCAATCACAGGCAGTGCCAGCGCAGGATGCAGAGTGCCTGGGCTACCGTGGCTGTGGTGGAGGAGGGGGGTACAGTGGTGGCTGTGGTGAAGGAGGGGGTACAGAGGTGGCTGTGGTGAAGGAGGGGGGG
>BLSH010349653.1:84348-101986 GCA_018402905.1 Glandirana rugosa | reverse complement strand
GCCCAGACCGTCTGACGCGGGTGTACTACACTCATGACAGTGTCATGCCCATAGCAACGCCACTCTGGCCAGGCCGCGGAGACAAGACATATTTATTGAGACACACAGTAGTACTGTGACAGTACTCACATCATGTGGGCGCAGTCTGCCAGACCCGCAGCTGGCGTCCTATCCACTCAATGGCCTCCTGTCCGTCGCTCGCAATGCCTCATGCGGTCACGTGGGAGCGGGAGTCATGTCCCCGCATCGTGCCAGCCAATCACACTGAGCCACAGGACAGCCAATCAGACTATGAAATGTGCGCCTGCTCAGCGCACATCCATAGTTTTAATATGGCTGACCAGGAGGAGCCGAGTCCAAAAAAAAAAAATAATAATAATTTTTTTTCTTCTTGGCGGTGGCGTCGCGACCCCCTAGAAATCGGCAATCGACCCCACAGGGGGTCGCGACCCACGTGTTGAGAACCGCTGCACTAGAACAAGAAGGGCTCAGCCATATGTCCAGCCCCATCTTGCCTGGTAAGAGTAACATCTGCAGCAACTTTCTGATAAAATTAAATTAAGATTCATTGATTTGCAAATGTACTGTTGCTGTGCTCTTCATCCCACCTGCTTTGTCTGGGTTGAATCTTAACGATTATTAAACAAAATTGCATTTAATCCTCATGAATACAATAGCCTCAGGGGTGGGTGGTGTCTACTGCAGTCTGTTTTCCTAAAGAAAATATCACGGAATATAACAGTACGATATATCAATAATAAATGCAATTAAAACTAGGACCTTCAACAGGTCAACATCCTAAAGCACGCAGGATAGCCTCTGCGTGGTAATAAGGTACATTTCATTTGGTTTTCAATATATTTTCAAATAACATGTTTGAATGACTAACATTAAATAATGAATGTTCAAAATATAGATCTCAGAGAAGAATTCATAAAAGTTAATATTTTAATGCAGCATGTGGCTAAGCACGCTATCTTTAAATGAATGTATTTATAAAAGACTCAGGATTCCATGAATAAATTGTTAGCAGCAAATGAAAAGTAAACTGCGTTCAATAACTGCTTCAAAGAAAAAGGTAAACATGCCAATTAAATGATAGGTCAACAGCCTACTGTTCTCTAATCCTGTCCTATAATATTATTATTTTGTATTAGCAGCTTGTTCTATTTTTTCACTGAATTTAAATCACATTTCTTGATGTTTAGGAAGCTAGTACCATTCAACAAAGTATCAGAATAATATTCCTGTTGACTGTATAAACAGAATCCTACATAATATCCCAACAAACAATGATTTACACTAGGTTCACACCATAGAGTTTTTGTGGCCCACGCTTGTGTGGGTGCGGTAGTCCATTCAAATGAATGGGCTGCCATGCCTGTTTTTCCACAAAACAAAGTGCATGCACCTTTTCAAAAACACGGGCACAGGGAAATTGCATGGTCTTTTTGACCAAGCAATTTCCATGCGATTGCTACACCCGCAAACGGGCTGCGCGCTGAGATGTGTGGGAGTGCCATTCAGAATGTATGGCAGCCCTGCGCATCTCCTAAGAGCATTTTAGCGATTTGGCTGCAGGTGGTTGCGGGTGCAGGAACAGATGCTATTCTCGCACCCACAACCAAATGCAGAGGTGTGAACCAAGCCTTCAGCTGGCCATAGGCTAGTAGATTTTTGAACATTTATATGAAAATATGTGTGAGAACTCTCAGCACATTCGATGACTTGGAAAATACTTCAGAAATGTTTGCTTTTAACATTTGATTTGGGAGTGAATGGTCTTTCCTGAACGAAAACCCCTACACTGTTCTTTGAAAAAAAATTCAGTCTTTTTGAACTTTCTGGTCACTGCATTCATAAATGAACATTGACTTGACCCCACTAACAATGTGAAAATTGAATAAATGTTATTAAAACAAAGACTATGGTTTTAGTCAAAACTGATATCACTACATGAAAGCCAATTGAAGAGCACTACCAATCCAAGAGGAGCAATTTGGCTACTTTAGCTGTTTATATAAATGTATATTCATAGACTATTATGGTCCATGATGGCTGGTTCAGGGAAAAAAAAGACCCCTTAAAAGAGTAGTATGGTCAAAATTTTTTTGCCCATACTTCTCTTACGGATCACAGGAGTGCATTTACTCTCTGATTATTTAAGATATAACTGTACATGTACCGATTTAGGTGTTTGATTTATCTGCTCAGGTGTGGGATTACATATCTTTGAGCATTTTTCTTGTCTTTGAACATTTGTATGGGATCTGGTGATGTGAGCTCTCCTCTGATCAACTATTTCCTGCGGGAGTATGTATCATTGTTTTTATTTACCTCATACGCCTCATTTAAAAATAAAGTGGGACACATGCTCTATGTGGAAATATCAAATGCATTTAATTAAGTCTACTTTTGCTATTAAAGATGAGAAAGCAGGACTACTGAAAGGTCATAGAGTTGATGACCCTCAACAATTAGCACTGATATAGAACATGCTAAATTAGTAACCAGAAACAAAGCATTCTTTTCCTTCAAATATGGGAAAGTTTTGTGACTTTCCTGAACAGATATTCATTATGGATATTATCTGCAAGGATAAAATGGCTGTTTCTAATCTCATAGGAAATTAATTGAACAAGACAATGAGAGCACATGGGAGTTGAGAAATTTGAAAACAGAGAGAGGGATGTTTTCTACTGGCCAGTAATGAATGCTCAAATTAAGTAAATGTCTCTCAGATGATCCCTTTGCTTATAGCATTGTGCTTCTAATACCAATGAGTCCATAGTCGTGAAAATCCCATATACAGTATCTCACAAAAATGAGTACATCCCTCACATTTTTGTAAATATTTTATTATACCTTTTCATGTGACAACACTGAAGAAATGACACTTTGCTACAATGTAAAGTAGTGAGTGTGCAGCTTGTATAACAGTGTAAATTTGCTGTCCCCTCAAAATAATTCAACACACAGCCATTAATGTCTAAACTGCTGGCAGTGAGAATGTCCAAATTGGGCCCAAAGTGTCAATATTTTGTGTGGCCACCATTATTTTCCAGCACTGCCTTAACCCTCTTGGGCATGGAGTTCACCAGAGCTTCACAGGTTGCCACTGGAGTCCTCTTCCACTCCTCCATGACGACATCACTGAGCTGGTGGATGTTAGAGACCTTGCGCTCCTACACCTTCTGTTTGAGGGTGCCCCACAGATGTTCAATAGGGTTTAGGTCTGGAGACATTCTTGGCCAATCCATCACCTTTACCCTCAGCTTCTTTAGCAAGGCAGTGATAGTCTTGGAGGTGCGTTTGGGGTCGTTATCATGTTGGAATACTGCCCTGTGGCCCAGTCTCTGAAGGGAGGGGATAATGCTCTGCTTCAGTATGTCACAGTACATGTTGGCATTCATGGTTCCCTCAAGGAACTGTAGCCCCCCAGTGCCGGCAGTACTCATGCAGCCCCAGACCATGATACTCCCACCACCATGTTTGACTGTAGGCAAGACACACTTGTTTTTGTACTCCTCACCTGGTTGCCGCCACACACGCTTGACCCCACCTGAACCAATTAAGTTTATCTTGGTCTCATCAGACCACAGGACATGGTTCTAGTAATCCATGTCCTTAGTCTGCTTGTCTTCAGCAAACTGTTTGTGGGCTTTCTTGTGCATCATCTTTAGAAAAGGCTTCCTTTCTAGGAAGACAGCCATGCAGACCAATTTGATGCAGTGTGTGGCGTTTGGTCTGACCCCCTAACCCCTTCAACCTCTGCAGCAATGCTGGCAGCACTCATACGTCTATTTTCCAAAGACAACCTCTGAATATGACGCTGAACATGTGCACTCAACTTCTTTGGTCGACCATGGCGTGGCCTGTTCTGAGTAGAACCTGTTAAACCACTGTATGGTTTTGACCACTGTGCTACAGCTCATTTTCAGCGTCTTGGCAATTTTCTTATAGCCTAGGCCATCTTGATGTAAAGCAAAAATTCTTTTTTCAGATCCTTAGAGAGTTATTTGCCATGAGGTGCCATGTTGAACTTCCAGTGACCAGTATGAGAGAGTGAGAGCGATAACACCATATTTAACACACCTGCTCCCCATTCACATCTGAGACCTTGTAACACTAATGAGTCACATGACACCAGGGAGGGAAATTGGCTACTTGGGCCCAGTTTGGACATTTTCACTTAAGGGTATACTCATTTTTGTTGCCAGCAGTTTAGACATTATGTGTTGAGTTATTTTGAGGGGACAGCAAATATACACTGTTATACAAGCTGTACACTCACTTTTTTCATTGTAGCAAAGTGTCATTTCTTCAGTGTTATCACATGAAAAGATATAATAAAATATTTACAAAAATGTGAGGGGTGTATCCATTTTGTGAGATACTGTACACTATCCTCATAAGCATGACAAAAAGTTGCATCAAATCTTTGTGTCCTATACAATGTAAGCTATGTTTGTTGAGGACTATTACAACAGCTTTATTTTTTATGTGTACCTTTAAACAAACACCTAGACACATCCATTGCAATGGTTTCCCAGCCATGGATTTCTGGAAGACACAATGGCCCTCAGTTTTAGAATTTGAAAGGTTCCTATGATACAACTTCCAATTCCAAAAATCTATAATCAAATGGACTGATTCAGAGAATGGCAAACCTTTGTGTCAAAGGCAAAACAGAGTGGATGAGATCCAAACATTTTCAGTTCTGGAGTACAGGTTCATACCTGCAGCTTCTCATTAGCTACCACCACACTACCTATGGCATTACCAGCAGTAATCAGTGGCGTCACCAGGGTTGGTGTCACCTGGTGCGGTAAAACATAGTGTCACCCCCCGCCCCCAAATTGCAAAAATTACAATTAAAAAAAAAAATTAAAAATGTTTTTCTCAAATTTAAAAAATATATTTTGATTTATTTTTTACATTTATTTTAAGTGCTGTTGAGGTGTGTTTGTGTGTGTGTGTGTGTGTGTAAAGGGGGGGGGGTTGGATGAAATACCAGGGGTCTAAACAAACCCCTAACATCTCACCTTTGAGACAGAGAAAGGGATTGGGGGACACTGATTCTTCAATTCCTTTCTCTGTAGCCTCAGCTGCTCTGAAGATGAATGATCAGGAGACAAAGGCTCCTGTTCATTCATAAACGTAAGCATAGTGAACACAGTTTACTATGCTCAGTTATGAATGGAACTATCTGTGCCTATCACTCACTGTGTCCAATTCAGAAAAAGAAGGGGTTGGTAAATATCCGCCTGTGTGCCAGCAGCAGCTGGCGGGAGATGGGAAACCAGCAGTGCTGCAGGGGAACAAGGAGGGGCCCTGGCACACATGAGAATCATATCTGGGCAACACAGGGAGGGGAATTGGTGCTGCGGGATGGGAGGACAATTACAGAATGATGTACGGTGTCTGTGTCTCTCCCTCCAGTAGCTGAAAGTTGGCAGGAAGGAGAGGGGGAGAAACCAACTTTCATCTGCTGGAGGAAGAGACATAGTTCACTGTTCTGTAATTGTCCTCCCATCCGGCCCACTGATCTCCCTGCTGTCAGGACCCCCCCTGTGTTCCTAGGCCCCCTATAGGAGGCCCAGCGGTAACCCCTATAGGCGGCCTTGGCATCAAACCTCTGGCGGATGTCACCCAGGTGCGGAGGTCATCCACATAGCGACGCCACTGGCTGTAATCAAGGGGGTACATTCCACCTTGCCTGCTCAGTTGAAAACTGAGGAGTAAACCACACATGCTCATTGCAATAGGATAGCAAGGCCAATAACTGTTTTACAGGATGAAAATCATGTCATGATGCAAAGAACTGGTTGTCCAGTAGTGTATCTTCTAAATTACATGTAACTGGTCTTACCAGGTGTAAAATGAGGGTGTGATATGCATACAAAAAACAGAAGACAACTAATCAGAAAACATACCATTGCTTTCAGGTTGGCAGGAAGAGAACTACAGCCTAAATTTAGACAATCAAATGTAAACCCCTAATAAATAAATAAATCATTTTCTAGTTAAAAACTAATAGGGCGGTACCAGAAAACATTAACACATGGATTACAAAATCTTGTTGAGTAGTGAAGCTTTTGAAGAAAGGGATATATAAATCATTATGGTATACAGTGGAAGGAGCCATAACAGAAGTATAATGTCATGCTATTTGTTGGTTGGGTGTAGCTAGAGTCATCTTGGTTCTGTTATGTGTTCAATATGGAATTTGATGCAATAATCATGTCCCATGTGTCCAAATGGTAACCACAGGAAACATTGCAACTAAACACTACAGATGCATTTATGTAATGAATAAAATACATTGTGGTACATGCATAGATTTAAAGGAAGCAAGTAAACATGTGACTTTATAGGAAACACAACAGCAATCACATCATTAAAGATAAAGCTGCTTTTCATTTCTCCAGCTATTAGTTACATTAGCAAGGTAATTCTATCAATCTCTTCTCAAATGTTGATATCCCCGTTGGTGGTATTTTTAGGGCGACCTGAAGGTCATTACAACTCTTTAAGCTCACTATATAAACTCAATAAACCTTCTTATTTCTTGAGAAAATAATTGCAATGACCCAAGTAAATGGCAAATCAATTGAACACAATTTACATGCTTCACTGGAAGCTACACTCATAAATGAATAAAACACTGTAGCAATTTAATCATCAGGGCATGATGCAACAGTTTTTCATAGATCACGCATAAAGAGATTATACAATTAAACTGTTACATGTGTGGTGAATTTAAGACACTGAAAGATCGTTCACCTTCCCTGTTGTTCCAGCGCAACCTAAAGTTGACCACATATTGCAATCTTTAAATTTACAAACAATGATGCAGTGTGAGGGTCTACATGGCTGGATGTTGCATGGACTATTTAGATAGGCCATCATAATATGTAGCTCTTTGCAAATACAGTATAATGGAGATCATTCCATGGTTGTACAACCACCAGCCTGGACTGTGATATGTGTGGTCACCTTTAGGCAATAAGGGTATCATAGGTTTCAGTCAAGGTGGGAATCATTATATATCCTTTGGAACTCCCTTATCCTGGAACAATACAGAAGGCTGAAAGGCTTTCAAATGCTTTAGCTGATCCATGACAACCTTATTGGAAAATTTTCCTTAAAGCTTAAGATTAGCTAAGTACAAAAATTCCTTAGCACTATAGCCATAACTCTTATGTGTAGGTTCACACTAGCTCAGTTTCAGCATGATTCATTTTTCAGTGCGCTTTTGTAGTGCGACGTTGCATGTTTTTGACGTGCTTTTCATGCTTCATGCCTTTTTGTAGGAGAAGTAACACAAAAATGCACTAAAAATGCATATACATGTGCTTTATATGTATTGTACATGTGTTTTTGGTGCATTTCCTTTGAAGTCTATGTGTCCAAAATCATGCAGCAACAGCACCTGCACCTTTTCAAACAATGTGCTGCAGATGTGCTGCATTGATGTGAACGGGGATCATAGAGAGTAATGTGATTTCTATTGTGCCATGCAGCACAGCAGCAGCTGCATAAGAAAATGTACTTGTGTGAACATGGCTATTGAAGTATGTCTGACATTGTGCAGGTAGCTGGGTCCTGGGAAAGTCTTTACTGCACGGATGCCTGTCCTCTTCCACTCTCTGGACTTAACAGCTTTGGGTCTTCATGCAGAACAGCAGTACAGATGGTCCGAGAGGGACACTCCCCCCTTGTCCTTTTTGTACACTAGCACATTCAATAATATTTCAAAAGTCAGGCACGCAGGACTCTGTTCATCTTTGAATCACACCCATTGGCTGACCTGAGCAAATCACATCCATCAGTAAAGAGTAGGAAGAATGAGAGCGCCACACTAATATCAACATTCCACTAAGAAAGCCAACACGATTGAGGGGCTCAAAATAAATAATCTGAAGATAAAAAATTAATAAACATAGTGCACAGAACTCATATTACCTTAGATGCAATACTGTACACGCCTTTATGAGGACATGATTGCTCCTATTAATTTTTTTTTCGCCATCATCACGATTACGATAAATTGTTTTTATTTCACAAATATATGTTGTCCGGATTTTGAATCAGTGCGTTTTTTTGTGATTCTATATGTAATGTTTTATGTGACTTTATACAGTATGAGTGTTGCCGCAAACGCCCCATAATGTTTGGCAAAACCCGGACTAGCGAACAGGGGATGTTCGGGTCCAACTTACGTTCGATCCGAACACGAACCCCATCCCTAATTACATACATTCTGTCATGATTATTAATGTTACCTCTAATACTGTATACACCTTTATGTATATATGTCACTTTCTCCGAATTAAAGGAGAAGTGTGGGGTTCTAAAAAACAAACATACATACTTACCTCCCTGCTGCAGCATCGGTCTGATGCTGCAGTGGTCCCCTGCCAGCTCTAAGCCCGAGAACTGAGTGATCAAATGATCACTGATCACTCAGTTCTATATTGTGGCATTCATTCAGTAAGTAAATCAATTGCTCATACAGATTGCTATTTCCCAAGTTCTTACCCATCATCTCCTCCGCTAAATGCTACCCGGGTGGATGTAAATAGTTAGAAGTATAATCGGGAGTCCTGCCACCGCCGAGCATGCTACTAGGTAGAGCAGATAGGAGAAGAAGTGCGGGATATACAGACCACTAATTGCTCAGTTCTTGGTCTTCTCTGAGTAGAGAGTGGTGACTTCTGTGACCCAGAAGAAAAGTATGGCCAAAAAATCTACAGTGACTGCATCTGATTGGATAGTAGGATGCAGTCACTGATCATTGAATTTTGAAACCTGCTTTTGTTGAACCAGGTGACGATGACAGGGCTAACCATGCTTATAATTTCAGCTGAATCGCAGGAATCATACAAGGCTAGCTTAAAAGTTGTAACTAGCTAATAAAATACATAAATAGTGATTTGCTAATGAGCAATACATTCTTTGCTATGTTTTGGTCCTTATTATAATACATCTTGTAGAGTATTAAAGATAAGTTTTGGATATTCCTCTTGTAGAACCATACACATTTTAAATGAATGTCTCACCCCTAATTAAAGTACATTCTCTGCCTACAATGGCTTGGCACAGCATAAAAGGTGTTGCCTCAAAATGTTTTTAAATGTTGGCCACTATGCAGCTGCATTGAGACCAAAGGCAACATGATAACTAGTCTTTTGCACTCTGACTGCAATTTTTTTTGGCACAGCTTTAACAGTTCAGATTCTTTTTAAGACCACAGCTGACCAGCTCTGAGGCTACCATCCCTTGAAGCTGCTTAGCATCAGAAGGTCTTTGAAGTCTTTTGAGGTAGACAGTCATAATTTCAGCCTAACTGAACTGGTTTTCTACTGACTGAACTGAATCCTTTTAAGAACATAACAGAATAATAATTTAGACATATAGAAGTGGAGGGAGACATTAAGTACAATTAATTAACCTAATTAATGCAAATATATTTAGTTTATAAAAATCCAGCCTTTAATGCCAAATTCAGATGTTTCTTTTCATTTCGGCCATCTGTGCACATACTGTTACAAATTCTACAAGTAATGTATTTAAAGAGAATGTATAGAGTTATACAGATATACACAGTATATATATATATATATATATATATATATTGTGGGGGTTAGCTCAATGGGGATCACCTTCCCTGGAAAAAGGTAGTCCAAACGGCAGGTTTTCTTAAAATTTGACTTGTAGCCAGGTTTATTTACAAGGTTACATGCAAAATCAAATAAACAAAATAGAAAATAAATCCTTGCAATCCAGACACTAACAAAACATATCCAGTTTTCCTAACTCAGAGGTGTTGAAGGGCTTATCCCAATCACCCACAAAACAAAGATAATGCAAACCTTTTTGTTTCAGTCACAAAGTAAAGTTCAGTTCAGCTGCTCTCTCAGGCTTTGGCTTCCTGAGTCCAGGTCAAGAGCAATCCTCTGATCCATACCTGCTTCCTTTATACCATCTGTTGGTGGACAAAAAGTGGACCTTAAAATCTGGTCCGGAACCAACCCTGCCAAGGTGGCTGGTAAAACCTGGATCGGATTCCACCTTAGTTTCCTGTAATTGAAGGCATGCAAGGTGAAACATAACGTCCATCGATCACTTTGCCTTTCATAATGCCACTTATCCCCCCACTACTCAAGCCCCTGCGGCTGAGCAACTGTCCCAACCAGACAATTGATAGGGGAAAGGGCATCTGCATTATTTTGGAGTTTCCCAGTTCTGTGAACCTAAATACTTGAAAAGCAAGGAACCACCTTGTCACCTGACTGTTTTTCTCCGTGTTATCACACATCCATTTAAGAGGGGCATGATCAGTGACTATTTTAAATGGTCTCCCCCAACAGGTAATATTTCAGGGAATCTAAGGCCCATTTGATAGCTAAACATTCCTTCTCAACAATGGCATAGTTTTTCTCATGTCTGTTGAGCTTTCTGCTGAGGTAAACCACTGGGTGCTCCTCCCCGTCTCTGACTTGGGGAAAGTACAGAATCCAGCCCCACATCAGAGGCGTCTGTCAGTACCACAAACTCCTTTGAGAAATCTGGGTCACGAGCACAGGTTGTGCAGGAAGGGTTTGCTTCAGCCTTTGAAATTCCTTCTCTGCCTCAGGGTTCCACTTAATTATGACCGACCCTCTACCCTTCGTTAGATCTGTCAGTGGGGCTCCAATGGTGGCAAAATTGGGTATAAAACGCCTGTAGTACCCTGTGATCCCAAGAAATGCACAAACTTGCTTTTTATTTATAGGTTGGGGCCACTTTTAGACTGCTTAGAATCTTAGTGATCTGAGGGTTGATCGGCCCCCGATCAATAATGTAGCCAAGGTATTTGGCTTCCTCCAAGCCTATGGCACACTTTCTGGGGTTGGCAGTGAGTCTTGCTTTCCTAAGGGAATCTACTACTGCTTGCACCTGGGGCAAATGAGATTCCCAATCTGGGCTGTGGATGACTACATCGTCCAAATAGGCGGCTGTGTATTGGCGATGTGGTTTTAAGGTCTTATCCATCATTCTCTGGAATGAGGCAGGAGCACCATGCAAGCCAAAATGCATCTGCTTATACTGGAAGGACCCCTCAGGGTTGAAAATGCAGTTTTCTCTTTTGTAGACTCTGTTAGGGGTATCTGCCAATGACCTTTAGTCAGATCTAAAGTAGTTATGTACCGGGCACTACCCAATCTGTCAACAAGCTCCTCGACCCGAGGCACTGGGTACGCATTGAATTTGGACACGCTGTTCAATTTTCTGAAATCATTACAAAACCTTATAATTCCATTTGGCTTTGGGACCAACAC
Source organism: Glandirana rugosa (assembly GCA_018402905.1). Classification (NCBI taxonomy): domain Eukaryota; kingdom Metazoa; phylum Chordata; class Amphibia; order Anura; family Ranidae; genus Glandirana; species Glandirana rugosa. Next base: position 90,659 of record BLSH010349653.1, on the reverse strand, counting down.
TATGGGACTTGACCAGTCACTGTGGGACTCTATCACGTCCAGCTTTAACATGTTCTTTATTTCATTTGCAACTGCTTCCCACCTAGCCTCGGGTATTCTATAGGGCTTTATATTTACGCGGATACCTGGTTCTGTAATGATGTCATGTTGCATAACTGTCCGGGCAGGTGAGAGAAAAAGTCTCTATTCTTTAACGTCCTTCTATTGGGCCACTTAATGTGGCCCAATAGAGATTAATGTTATATATTTATTATATATTTGCTCTGGTTTCCTTTTCCTTGGCTGGTAAACTTTGTAGTCCCCTACTCTTTCTATAATTTCAAAGGGACCTTGCCACTTTGCTAGAAATTTACTCTCAAATGTGGGGACTAGCGCCAGCACTCTATCACCAGGGCCGAGGACCCAGGTCTTGGCACGCCGATTATAAACCTTTCTCTGGGCCTCCTGGGCTTGCTCCATATGTTCCCTTACAAGTGGCATGACAGCAGCAATTCTATCTTGCATCAGTGAGATATGCTTGATGACGCTTCTATAAGGCATGGTTGTTCCCTCCCATATTTCTTTTGCGACATCTAGCAATCCCCTGGGATGCCTACCATACAGTAGTTCAAAAGGGGAGTAACCTGTAGATGCCTGAGGTACCTCTTGTATGGCAAACATGAGGTATGGCAGCAAGAAACCCCAATTTCTCCCATCTTTGTCCACCACCTTTTTAACATGCTTATGAGCGTTTTGTTTAATCTCTCCACAAGACCATCAGTTTGCAGGTGGTAGACAGAGGTACGGAGATGGGAGATTTTGAACAATTTACACAATTCTTTAGTGACTCGGGACATAAATGGGATGCCCTGATCTGTTAATACTCCTTTTGGAATACCCACATGACTACCTGGACAAGCTCTTTAGCAATAGTTTTAGCTGAAGTATTACGTAAGGGAATGGCTTCAGGATACCGTGTGGCATAGTCCAGTATAACCAGTATGTGCTGATGGCCCCAGGCAGACTTTACAACTGGTCCCACCAGATCCATGCCAACTCTTTCAAAAGGCACTTCAATTATTGGTAACGGTACCAGCGGACTGTGAAAATGGGGCGATGGCGCAGAATACTGACACTCTGGGCATGACTCACAATGTCCTTTGACATCTGCATATAACCTGGGCAAAAAGAATCTCTGGGTTATTCTCTCCTTAGTGTTCTCTGTGTTTTCAGATTGTGGCGTCTTTTAGTTGTTCTGTACAAAAATCATCTTTCCTGACCTCTAAGTCAGGCATCACATTCTGTCCACTCTCACTATTAGAGATAATCTCTTGTTCATTAACCTCGAACTGGGGGTTGTATTCCAGCTCCTCCTGCCATTACAGAAAAAGGAAAATGATCTTCTCCTTCCTCAGACACGCCAACAGTTTCCCTATCAATTTTGTAATCAAAAGGGTCCGGAATGAGTTCCGGTGTTTCATCAGCAGGGGGAGCTCTGTCCTCCTTCTGTTTTCCAATAAACTCCAAAAGTGGGGAAAATCTCTCCCCACTAGGGCTTAATGAAGCAGTGAGGGTACCATCCCCACTGAATGTGTCACCATGCCCCAAGGGGTATCAATCTCAACCACAGCAGTCTGGTAATCATGTGTGTCACCATGTATGCAAATAACCCCAATAGTGCTAGGGTGTAACTTTGCGGGATTTACACAATCACCTTTGACGAATGTCACCACATTACCAAAATCTAGCAGAATCGTGAATGGCTTTCCATCAACTGAAATTACACACATTTGTTTTTCCTTGCATTCCTGACATGTTGCAGTACATGCCACCTGTGCAAAAAGAGACATGTGTGTTTTCAAGTAAGCATTATCACATTGAATTGGTTCATCATTGAGGGAACAGTTAGCAGCAATATGACCAAACGCATGGGAGCGATAACATTTTAGTGTTCTGTACTCAGTCCTCTAAATGGCCTCAGAGACCTTCCTGAAATATTTGGCCAATCTCTAGGCCCTGAGCCCATAGTCTCATTATTTGTGGCAACAGTCTTGTAATTTTTCCCCATACCCTTGAACCCTGGAACAGTCTTACCGGATCCTCCAGGCGATTTTTCACCTCTTGAGACATTGGAGTGGGGCACGGATGGGTTCAACAAGTCTTTTGGATAAAGTGTCATAGATAATATGGGCTCCTGCTCACTCACCAATCTGGCCGATGCATAGGCCCTGTGAGGCAAATTGTCCCTGTGCAGGCTCTTAAGTATCTGCTGCAAGTTGTGAGGTGGTAACCTGTAGGCCCAGAAGTCCAGTGATCACTGCGTGGGTGTGCAGCAGTTGGGAGCCTGTTCAGTGAATGCGACAACTTCAGTGGCCACCCTGCACCCAGCAATACAGCCCTCAGGGTGAGAGTCCCAGTCTTGCCCAAGCCATCGTGCCCGCTGACAGCACCCGTAACGATGGCCTCCTTCTCTTGCAGCTCTGAGTCCTGTGTCCCAATAAAACAATCCCAGGACAGGCCAGTCTATCTACTTGCTCTGAATTCCTTCAGTCGTCCAGCGTTTTGGAAGTTGTAGTTTGAGACAGTATTAAGTTTATTGTAGGTCCAGTTGACCGGACTACATGTCCCACAATCCTCTACTATCAGTGAATGGTCTATTTCCTCTGCATTCAGAAAGTGATGTGATTATTCCTCATGTCAAGCACTAGGGGGAAAGAGCCCCAAGTATTGTACACAAAGGAGTGTCCCTGAGTAAAGGTAATAGCACAGCCAGCACTTGGCTATTTATATGTACAGTATCTATAGAGTGTATATATATATATATATATATATGGGCATGTGTGTGTGTGTGTGTGTATTGTGATAAGCTTGGCCAAAGAGCCTGGGGTGTGGTGTGGGATACCATGTATGCCAGGTCTGTGATGGTTCAAGCTCTAGAGCAGGGATATGCAATTAGCGGACCTCCAGCTGTTGCAAAACTACAAGTCCCATCATGCCTCGGTCTCTGGGTGTCATGCTTGTGGCTGTAAGAGTGTTCCTATGCCTCATGGAACTTGTAGTTCTGCAACAGCTGGAGGTCCGCTAATTGCACATCCCTGCTCTAGAGGAAGTTGGTCTGGTGAACAGGATCACGAATCCAGCTTGTTTGAGCTCTGGAGCCTGGCCAGGAACAGAGAGGCGAAGTTAGTACCTGGCTGGAGTATAAGGTGTTTAAAACTGGAAGCACATGTTCTCAGTGGGGTTCCTGTCCATTAAGGGTAACAAATAAAGAATGTAAGGGTAGTGCTGGCTGGATAGTGCTATGTTTTTGTTGGCACCAGATGTGCCCCTGCGATTGAAGTATTTCTATTACATGTTCTTTGCATGAATAAACATGGGGCAATATATTTTCTTTACTTCTATTGTTCAGGATTAAAAAATAATATAAATGTGATTGGCTTATCTTTATGATTGATGTAATATACTCTACAGTATAAATACAGTTTGAAATAATAATGCTATAGCTGTCATTTTTAATTCAGTTAGCATACATGATGCCAGTGCTGTGGTATTGGTAAAATATGTTTCATAATGAAACATTTTTATTAGAATAGTGAGTAGCTTTCTTACAACCCACTACAACTGCTTAGTAACAGCCATCACAAGACTTCCTCCACCATATTATGACACTAACAAGGCACACAGTATTCATGTTGTAAGTAAGCATCAGCAGCACTTCTGAGTGATTATAGACTACTTTCTCTATACTTCACATGCAGTTTGTTCTGCTTTTTCCACTCTGGTCTCTCTTTTGCATTGCTCTGCACACATCTCTGCACTGACTCATGGTTGCCTACAGGCACAGGAAGACAAGCCCCTAACTGTATGTAGAGGAACTCAATTTGTAGTGCTTATGGTCTGCGGTTAATCAATTGCATAGCTTAAAGCCTCTTACGCACGGTCCGACGGTCGTATACAACAGGTCGTACTAACGACCGTCGTATATGTAATCGATCGTTTGTATGCGCGATTTGAACAGCTGAACATACGACGGTCGTACAAGGGGAGTTGTATGAGCAAACTAGAAAACTTGGTTGTACCAACAAGCGGTCATACGACCGTTGTATCGCGTGTACAGAGCAGTTGGTAACAAGTTGTATTGTGCAAAACACGTATGCTCAGAAGTCAGGAACGGCCGGATGCTAATTACATGCACCTGAACGTTCTTCTGTGGTCGTACGATCGTGTAGTGCAGTCAGTATTTATTTATTTATTTCAGGTACTTATATAGCGCTGTCAATTTACGCAGCGCTTTACATATACGTTGTACATTCACATCAGTCCCTACCCTCAAGGAGCTTACAATCTAAGGTCCCTAACTCACATTCATACACATACTAGGGACAATTTAGACAGGATCTAATCAACCTACCAGCATGTCTTTGGAGTGTGGGAGGAAACCGGAGTACCCGGAGTAAACCCACGCAGGCACAGGGAGAACATGCAAACTCCAGGCAGGTAGTGTCGTGGTCGGGATTCGAACCTGCTATGCTAGATACAACAGCCAACATACGATTTGAGACGATCGTACGTACGATCGTCGTCCCGTGTGTACGAGGCTTTAGGGTCTACATATGAATTCAACAACAGCTATAGGCTTGTTGGAAGGAAATTGAGCAATTTACTATTTGATTATAGGAGTTTAGAGACTAAATGCAGACAGGCTACAGATGCATGTGGGTAATACACATAAATGCTCCTAAATTGTAAATATGTACATGTTGTATAACAGCCCTTTGCTTCTATTGGTGTCCAATCTACCAATCTAAAGTGCAATAATGCAATATCCCTATACTCAATCCTCCATCTATTAACCTCCCTGGTGGTATGATTATTTCAGATTTTTGGTGCTGAAAGCGGTACCATTATTTTGCATGAAAATTTGGCGTTTTATATTGTAGGCCTGTAATTCTTAGGAATAACTCACTTAAATCTGTCCAAACAAGAGTCTAGTAGACATCCCGGGTATGAAAAAGTTTGAAAAATGAAATCATAAATTATAATATAATAAATAACTATAAATAATTATCAGAAATAATAACGTAATAGTAATAAAATTTATTCAATAATGTAATCAAACCAAAAACACAGAAATTTGCTCATTTGCAGAATTATCGCTGTCGTCACTTTCAGTTTCTGATGATAAATTTCCCCAAAAATCAGTATCACTCAATTCTGCAAATGATTCTTTTTTACTATCGGTGTTTTCTAGCTGATCAGAAACCACTTTTGACGCAAAGGGACACTTTTTGGTTGCTATGGACATTCTCATGTTTCCAGGCAGAAAGAATGACATTTATAATATAAAAGTACATGCAGGGCACTGGGCAAACCACTAGGGACAAAGGGGATGTGAAATGATTTTATACAGTAATGTAATCTATAAGATTACAGTGTACTGTATGTGCTGTGTGTGTTTCACTTTTTGAATTTCCCGCCGGTCTCCGTCCCCGTGCGACGCGACGCTCGCAGGGAACGGAGCCCGGCACACAGGAGTCATCTGGCGGCGGACACAGCTCGTAGACACGACAGGGGACATCACTGGATCCAGGGGACAAGGTGAGTAGCGCTTCCTGGATCCAGCGAGTGTGGCTCGGGGTTACCGTTCTTGGTACTGAAAATCCACCCCGAGCCACACTCGGGAACACCGCCAGGGAGGTTAATGTGCAATTTACCAATATAAAGTGCTTATGCTCTACTGCAAAATCGCTGGAATCAATCCTCCATCTGTTCAATATATAATCCTCCAATCAATTCACTATCATCATTATCATATGTAAAACCTCCAAAACATTGTGCAATAGACAATAGTGCATCATGCTAAAATTATTGGGCAAAATTATTTGTGTCAAAAATTACAGTGCCCTATATATAGTGCAGTCCAGTTCATAAATAGCTTGCTGCTACAACAGTTCTTGAATCCAAAAAGTGACCGTGCATAGAGAAACACTCCTTCAAAGTGCTTGTGCTTCTGACGTGCCAAACCACCATGTGCAAAGCAAAAGGGTTTAGATCCCCACTTACCGGACCTCATTAACTCTCTGGTCTTATGACAAAGAGAAGTCAAATTGCGCTTGTGGTCTATTACCCGATCCGAAGAAAGAGGATATTTGTTTAGAAGTACTTTCTGGGTGTTTTAAGGTGACTCCTTTTCGGTGTTGTCACTTCTAGGTCCTAGCCCATTATCTGGTGTTCGCGTTAAACTGAAGAGAAACAGTATTCTGGTCTCTCAATTACTCCAGGCCATTCACCCCTAGATTTGGGAAAACGAAACGTGTACCACCAAACCGTGC
>BLSH010349653.1:72192-84338 GCA_018402905.1 Glandirana rugosa | reverse complement strand
CTTCGGCGCTGAGAGGTCACAGTCGCACTCAAGGTTTGTTGTACAAAGCAGTGACGGCGTTGCAGAAGTCTCAACCTTCTGTACCACGTAAGGTGTCGGAATATAGAACATGTCCTATATGTAGTGAAGGAAATGGTTCGTTCACCCGAGTACGTATATCGTGCATCGCCAAAGGGTAGAAGCAGGATAGTACGTTACACGGAATCTGAATTTACAATAAACATTCCTCCGGTAGATGACCAAGTATTACTTAAATGTTATTTGTAAGGGGGCCATCTACTGGTTAAGCTAATTTAGACTGCTCGGTGAATAGCTTTACATTTATATATACCTTGTGTAATTATTTATTATGAACCAGTAGATGGCCTCCTTACAAATAACATTTAAGTCTAAGGCACATTGCATGATAGGACGAAGATGGGAAACCGCTACGTGCTATATGCATGAGCCCACTTGCTTGGTAAAGGAAGTGATGTATATCCTGTACAAGATATAAGGCTGTGGAATGCACCATGTCTTCCAACTCTGAAGACGTTGCGGCAGTGACGAAACATGTTGTTTGGAACTCACGCTGACACTGGAGAGTCGCGGCTTCCTTTGAGCAGCAGGAAACGTTTGTAAACTTTGTAATATCATCACGGTTTGGCAAATAAAACCTGTGATACCAGAAACAAGCTGCGCAATGATAGGTTTCTTCTTTCTCCTATAAACAAATCTTGATGAAAGACCCACGACATTCCACTGAGGAAAAGCCACAACAGTGAAGACCCAGGATCAGGTAATAGACCACAAGCGTGATTTCACTTCTCTTTGTCATAAGACAAGAGAGTCAATGAGGTCCGGTAAAAAGGGATCTAAACCCTTTTGCTTTGCACATGGTGGTTTGGCACGTCAGAAGCACAACCACTTTGCAGGAGTGTTTCTCTATGCACGGTCACTTTTTGGATTCAAGAACTGTTGTAGCAGCAAGCTACTTATGAACTGGACTGCACTATATATAGGGCACTGTAATTTTTGACACAAGTCATTTTGCCCAATAATTTTAGCATGATTTGCACTATTGTCTATTGCACAATGTTTTGGAGGTTTTACATATGATAATGATGATAGCAAATTGAATTGGAGGATTATATATTGAACAGATGGAGGATTGATTCCAGCAATTTTGCAGTAGAGCATAAGCACTTTATATTGGTAAATTGCACATTAATAGATGGAGGATTGATTATAGGGATATTGCATTATTGCACTTTAGATTGGTAGATTGGACACCAATAGAGGTGAAGGGCTGTTACATAACATGTACACATTTACAATTTAGGAGCATTTATGTGTATTACCCAACCAAGCAAGCGCTGTTTCGCACAGGATTGCAAACCTAGTGCACAACAACATAGCACTTATCCCTCTAAGGTTAAAACAGCAGCTGTTAATAGGTCTAAATAGCTGTGGCGCGAGAGTCCCTTATACAATTTTGAGGCTACAGATGCAGGATCTTGTTTTGGATCAAGGTCTCCAGCTATTCTACTGTCTTGTGCTCAGGAGATCTTAACCTGCATTACAAAGAAAAGTGTTACCACCAAAGGAACCCTGTACAAGAACATATTGTGAAAAGTTGTTCAACTGCTGCCCAAATATCAATTATTAATTGTAGATAGAAAGGTAGGTAGACAGACAGACAGACATAGATTAACCATTGTGATACCCTGTCTCCGGATCATTAATACCTCCTACCTTTTTCTCATTTTTGCATTATCAAATTAGGGATGGAGGTCTATGACCCACATGACCTCATTTAAAGTTCCACTATGTTCCCTTGTCCCCTTGTTCCCCATTTAATACAAACAATAGGGATGGAAGCGCACAGGTTTTAATCAATCATTCCTTTTTTCTTTTTTTCTTCCAATATCCAATATTCAATATTCAATATATTCAATATTCATTTGGTCCCAACTTTTTTATTTTTATCCCTCTTTTTAATTATTCTAGGCATTCCTCCATTCAGTGGTTGCGCTGTGTCTCGCCGCATGACCTGATGCAAGGAGCCCATTGGCTCCTGTCTGACCCGGGAGCTGCGACGCCGGGCGGCGGCCCCTCCTCCTCCCCCCCTTGGGGTGGGTGGGGCGGTTTGCTTCCCGGCGTCGACGTCACGTCCCATGCGCCGGGGGCTTGGCGCCTCTTCGGAAGGCACTGCTCCTCCGGTGTGTTGTATATCCAGCGGCCATGCGGGAATGATCGTTGGCGGCACCGATGGTGGGCGGTAATCTGTCTTTTCGTTGGCACCTCCTTCCTGCTTTGCATGCCTGACGTGACGTTGGTGGTGGGTGTGGTGGCCCGGCCCTATAAGGTTCCATCTCCCTGTCACACACACCATTTGCTTTCATCACGTCAGATTCATACACAACTCTTCTCCAGTCTCATTCTGCAGTTTCTTTTCAGGTATTGTATACCCTTGTCTCAGCACGTGGTGACTCTTGCTTTGATGGTGATTTGTATACCTGTATAAGCACCTTCTTGGCTCTATAATTCCTCCATTCTCCTTCCTTTCTCCTCTTTTCCTTTCTACACTTATCCGTCAATTTTCTCATTTCATCCTGTTCACTTTGCAGAAGCCCCTTCCTTTGGGTCAGCTTCCTTCCATCACACACAGGCATTCACGGAGATGGTTCATGTTGGGGCGCTTGGTTGTTCCCCCCCCCACCTCAGCTCCCGGGTGAGATACCCCTTTGGGTTGCATTGGGCTCATTATGTTGCACTTCACGGTGCGACCGTGGTTGCAGGTATGTCGGTTGTAAACTTGTTTTTTTTTCAATTCCGTATTTTTAAATATCGGCATTATCCTTACAATATTATTTTCATTGATTACAGTTATTAGTCACATGCATGCTCCTGAAGAGTGGGTGTTAACCTCCACGAAACGCGTAGAGCTGTCATATGCTGTGCCAAATATACAATGTAACAATTTAATCCTTCTATCTATATGAGCAATGTACATGTTGCTATGATATATGTATTGACTTGAATGGAGAGGCTAGATGCCCAATATGTTTTTATATACAGATATGCACATGTATACATTTCTTACTATGAATTCATTGATTAATTTATCATACAACGTTACTTATAATCTTTTTAACCAAAACATTTTTTCAATAGAATTTATATTTATATTTTTTGTGAACCTGTTGTGCTCCTACCCTTTTCTCTTTTTTGCATTATCAAATTAGGGATGGAGGTCTATGACCCACATGACTTAATTTAAAGTCCCACTATGTTCCCTTGTCCCCTTGTTCCCCATTTAATATCATTAATATCTAATTGGGGTCAGAGAGTAAACACTCCCTACAATTCCAGTCAAAAATGTATAAGGGGTCAAGAGGAAATGGTAGAGGCATACTGCAAATCTTGTGGATGCTCAAGCAGACAGCGATTGAGGGACATAATACCCAATGTCACATCACTTTTTATCCCACGTGCCCTTAAAGTAAAGAATGTCCTGGTCTCTGACAGTGAGAGGAGATCCTAGCATCTGCCTGATATACAAGTATAAATGGACCCAGAGATTCCCTATTCAGCTGCACAGGCTGCACAAATGGTATGTCCACCCCTGGTCATCCCAAATACAGCTTTCCAAAATCATACTAACTGACATTTGAAAATTTGTTGATCTTGAAAATTGACACAGATCACATATGACATACAATATCTTTGTAGCGCCCCCATAGTGTAGGTGCGTTTTTTTTTTCTAGCAAGGTTTGCTAGGTGAGGTAAAATTTAGTCAGGCCTGAGTGTAAAAGCAGGCCTGAATGTTTTGATCTGGGCGGGAAGGAGAGGCTCAGGGAGTATTGAGTGGACTTGACAGATGAGCTCACCAGAACCTCCCACTTCTTCCTAGAAACCTGGGGAAGGTTTATGGTCAGAGAGCTTGGAGAAAGGTGGAGCCATCTGGAGTGTTCTGGGGAGCCCTGACCAATCCCCAAGCAGAATTGGCAGGGGGAAGGCCTCCTTAAATACTCTGAGTCAGCAAAATCTGAGAGGAGAAGTATCAGGTGGAAGTCTGGAGATGTAGCAGATGTGCTGTGGAGGCCACTACCCAGGAGGTCGCACCAGTCTGGGGAGGGTGACCTTGGGGCCTGGAGGTTCAGATGCAGCCAGGAATGGTGGTGATTCTTGGAGTTGCACAGGGAACAGGAAAACAGTGGAGGTGATACACAGTTAGAGACTTTAAAGTGATCCATCAGTTTGATGAGTGATGGTCCCTGGCAACTGCAAGAGAGAGAGCTGGAGCAGGCTGGGAGAGGAATAGTGGACAGTCTGTGTAAGCCTTGGGAGCCAGTTCAGGGAAAGGAGAGTCGCTGAGGAAAAGCAGGTCGGTGGGACCTGGAAGAAGGATGGGCTGGGAGTTGTAGTCCATCAAAGGCCTGGCTAGCACTCAACTCACTTGCTACACATTCAGGGGCCCGTGATCCCTGGCCTGTGCCGGGTGTTCCAGAGGTTCTGCTGAGAGTAGGCCTTGCCATGTGCTAGCCGCGGTGAAGAGAAAGGTCTAGAGAAGCTTGATAAATTTTCTTTCAAGCTGGAAACTAAGTTCAGTGCTGGAGAGAAGTAATGCAGTGATGATTTACTAAGTTCAGTGCTGGAAAGAGAACTGTAGGAGAAACGATCAGCAAGTTGAGTGCTGGAGAGTTGTGAGGAGTAACAGCCTGCAGAGGGATAGTCTGCAGTGAAACTGCGCATATACAGGAGTGTATATGGACTTCGTGTACTATAATTCTTTGGGCATCCCACAGTCATCCCTTATATCCATCCAAGTTATTTCCCCTTAATAAAACAACAAAAACAAGAGCCGGCCTGGTCAGTGTCTATGCATGTGTGAAATATGGTGTGATTGAGGGCAGCTATAAGGTGAACCACTACTACCAGCCACTCTCAAGGGAGCACATGGCTCCATCTTCTTTTCAGGGATGTTTTCCTGCACCTAGATATTCTGAACCAAATGATGTGATTAGTAGAGGGTGCGGTTAAGCATGTGTTGTATAATATGTTGGTGCTATATTAATAACATGTAAAGAAATTAGTTAGTGTCTGTCACTAAGTACAAGTACTTTATATAATCATATATTCCAGTTTACTGATCCATACTTATGACCTGTTCACATTGTTACAGCTCATTCTTTATTTAAATAATATACATAATATTTACAACTATTAACCAGTACAGATCTGCGCTATAGCCGAAAGACGGCAACAAAGTGGATCTAAATTGCCGGGGGGAAGTCCATGGACGTCCACCCCTTTGTGCACTGCCCACGCGCACTCACAGGCGGCGACAGCGCGCTCTCGGGCAGACTCGATGTCCGCTGGAGACCCGCATTTGCCTAATAGAGTGGCAGAACGGGGAGTCGCCAATGTAAACACGACGGTTCTCCATTCTGTGAGGGGGGACATAACAGATCTACTGATCCCTGTGAACAGGATCAGTGAGATCTGTTATGTCGCTGCCAGCCCAGCCCCCATACAGTTAGAACACATACAGGGAACACAGTTAGCCCTTTCACTGCCCCCTTAGGCCTCATGCACACAGGACATTTTGACTGTTTTACAGCTGCTGTTTTTAGCTGCAGACGTTTTTTTCTACAGTCAATAAACCCTCCATCATGTTATCCTATGTGTTCATGCACACATAGGCTGTTATCAGCTGTTTTTAGCTGCAGACATTTTTTTCTACAGTCAATAAACCCTCCATCATGTTGTCCTATGTGTTCATGCACACATAGGCTGTTATCAACTGTTTTTAGCAGGGACGTTTTGGAGCAGTAAAAAAAAACCAAGACCAGAGGGTTCTGAGAGACGTTTTTCAGCTGTAAAAACGTTCAAACGCTCAAAAACGTCCAAAAATGCTCAAAAACGCTCAAAGACGTCGATCCCCAACATTTTTTAGACGTTTTAGATCAATTGAAAAAAAAAAAAAATGCTGGCCCTTTAAAAATGCGCAAAAACGCCAGTAATGTAACGTTGGTAAAAAGCTGAAAAAATCACTGATAAGCTACTGATGTTTTTTGGACGTTTTATTTAAAGTTCTGTGTGCATGAAGCCTTAGTGTTAACCCCTTTCCTGCCAATGACATTTATACAGTAATCAGTGGCTATTTAAATTTCTGATCGCTGTATAAATGTCAGTAGTCCCAAAAAAGTGTAAAAACTGTCCGACATGTCCGCTGCAATGTCGCAGTCCTGATAAAAATCTCAGATCGCCCCCATTACTAGTAAAAAAAAAATAATAATAAAAACACCATAAAACAATTCCCATAGTCTGTAGACGCGATAACCTTTGTGCAAACCAATCAATATACGCCAATTGCGGTTTTCTTTTTACCAAAAATATGTAGAAGAATATAAATTGGCCAAAACTGATGAATATTTTTTTTATATATATTTTTTATATTTTTATTTATTATAGCAAAAAGTAAAAAATATTGTTCTTTTTTCAAAATCGTCGCTCTTTGTTTGTTTATATTGCAAAAATTAAAAACGGAGAGGTGATCAAATACCACCAAAAGAAAGCTTTATTTGTGGGAAAAAAAATTATAAAAATTTTGTTTGGGTACAACGTCGCACCACCACGCAATTGTAATTCAAAATGCGACAGCTCTGAAAGCTGAAAATTGGTCTGGGCAGGAGGGGGTTTAAGTGCCCAGTGAGTAAGTGGTTAATATATCTAACAAAGATTCTCAACTTTTGATTTTCCATACCTGACTTGGTTATCCTATATCTCTAACTTATGAATCACTAAGCATCGAGAACTTCTGAATATGGTGCATCTGCTCAAAAAATCTGTATGAAAGGTATGTTAATAACAAATAGCTTGTTACCCATAGAACCAATCAGTTCCAGTTGTCAATTTTACACTTCACATGTTGAAAATGGCACCAGATAACTGGCAACTTCTGACTGTAATCACTCATTGATTATACAAATCTAACTTGCTGCCACAGCTTCAGTGTGTCTGTAAGGGTTAGCAATTCACTAATTGATTTTACTTGATTGGACTTGCTCATAAAACTCACTTTTTTCCAAAAATGTACTGAATCCTTTAATTGTTCCCTTAGGGGAATCATTCCCTTTAGGGAATTGATCACAAATAATAAATAATTATTTCACAAATAATAAGGGAATAATGACTCCCTTAGGGAATTGATCACAGATATAGAATGGGGACAAATTGAAGAACTTCAAATGACTCTAATAGGATGTCTAGCATAAACAAACTCACATCTAAGACAAGAGGATATACAATACTTTTTTCAGTGGCCAAAACATTGCCAATGCATTCCTGATTTGTTCATAAAATGGTTGCTATGTATCAGCACACCATTTTAAACCATAAACAATATTTAATTTTTAGGAAAATAATTGACACATTTGTATTCACAAAGGCAAAAAGAAATTTAAAAAAAGCAGTGGCGGAGTGGAATAGCTATTACAAAAGGAACGTATAACTAAAAAGTATGGAAATTGTCAGTGCTAAATAACACATGAATGCAGCAAAGAAAATGGAAAAACTAGTGGAGGAAAAAGAACAAATAATCTTCCAAACTAAAGATTAGTAGAGGAGTGGTGGATAGGATTTTAAAGGTGGCAAACAAAAAATTAGTATAAAAAATACAATTTTTATTATAAACATTAAAGTGGATGTAAACCTGAAAAAAAATTAATTAATAATTCTGCCTGGTAGAGTATAGCATGCCATGTCATCTGTGCCTAGTCTTGGCACAAATAGTTAATCCAACTGTGAGTAATGAGCTTATCTTTTTTCAGGAAGAGAAAGTCCGACTAACAGGGAAATACACAGTCGATCCATCCCTTGCTCTGTGAGTGACAAGCAATATAGAGGTGGGTGGGGAGGCTTGTGACATCACAACTCCACCCACCAAACTCCAGCAAACACAGACACCCACTGATTTCAGAGTTTTACAGAGCTGCTAGTGCTTACAGGAAGGACATTTGCACGGTAGGGATAGATGCAGGAGGCTTGCATGTATATATACATTAATACTGTGTCATTAGTTTATACTGGGTGGGTGGTGGGTTCACATCCACTTTAATCACTTGCCGACCGCCGATCGGCATCTGACGGCGACAGAGTGGCTCTGTAAGGCAAAACGCCATCATACGACGGCGGCTGCCAGATCGCGCACAGTGAGCGCCCGCGCACTCACTGTGTCCGGGGAGGGCCAGGGAGCGGGTGCGGCGGAGTCGATCTCCGCCGGCCACCCTCGATGCCCCCCCCGGAGTGAAGGAACGGAGGTCCGTGTAAGTAAACACGGACCTCCGTTCTGTGAGAGGGGGAAGGGCTGTGATCACAGCCTTCCTCTACACGGAAGGTGTGATCGCTTCCCTTCTCCTCTTAGGGCAGTCCCCCCACAGTTAGAACACGCCCAGGGAACACAGTTAACCCTTAAAGCGCCCCCTGCAGGTTAACCCCTTCACTGCCAATGGCATTTACACAGTAATCAGTGCATTTTTATAGCACTGATCGCTGTATAAATGCCAATGGTCCCAAAAAAGTGTCAAAATGGTCCGACATGTCTGCTGAAATATCGCAGTACCACTAAAAATCGCAGATCGCCGCCATTACTAGTAAAAAATAAAAAAAAAATAAAAACCCCAAAAATGAATTCTCATCATCCGTAAACGCGGCCACTTTTGCACAAACCAATCAATAAACGCCGATTGCGATTTTTTTTATCACAAATATGAGGAAGAATATAAATCGGCCAAAACCGATGAAAAAAATGTTTTTTTGTATTTTTTTTTTGTATTTGTATTTTGCAAAAAGTAAGAAATGTGGGTTTTTTTGCAAAATTATCGCTCTTCTTTTGTTTATAGCGGCGATCAGAAATGAGGCAGCGGTGATCAAATACCACCAAAAGAAAGCTCTATTTGTGGGAAAAAAAGGACGCAAATTTCATTTGGGTACAACGTCACACGACCGCGCAATTGTCAGTTAAAGCGACGCAGTGCCGAATCGCAAAAAGGGCTCCGGTCCTAAAGTGGGAAATCCTTCCGGGGCTGAAATGGTTAAAATGTCATATTTTCATATAAAGACATGACGAAATATCCATACAGTACTGATGTAATGTATTCATTTCTACATGTTTTGCCAGACTATGACTTCTTCAGGAGACTTTTAAGAATACTCCATAACAGTTCACTTAGAAAATTCAGAAAGCGATATATTAGTATATACAAAAAACATTTGAACAACATGTGATTTCACATTGTTATACACACACACACACTGGATACATATGGGGTGGGTTAGATCCTTCTACTACATTATTTAATATAAATGAATGCAAACCTTTTAGGCAGTCTGAGGGGACCACCTCATCTTATTCTTGACAGAGAGGATGCCTGCTACATGTCCAGCATCAACTGAGTATAGCAAGAGGATATCAGTGACTGCAGAGGAGAACATATAGACCCAAGACCATAGGTCTGCCTGATGGGGGAGACACCTTAAGAGTAATTACTCCAATGTCCAATATACCCAATTAAATAACTATAGCCATACAAGGCCTGAAAAAGGCCATACCTACCACTGACCAAATTCCAAATGAGATCCAAGAATGTACCATGTGGAGTCACAGAAATCCACAGCATCTACAGTATTAGGACAGTATAAGATCTATTTATTCAGTCAAATAGGAAATGCATAGCACAAAGCAGTAATTGGTCTTCAAGCAGTGCTAGAGCTAAACAGTAAAAAAATGAGCAACTTAGATATCCTTCAAGAATAAGTGCTTGTACCATCAAACAAAAATATAGCCAAGCTGGATCTTACCATTGCACTTGTGGGCTGATAAAATGTATCTCTCTCAGGGCAGGACTGCAGCATAAAGCATAATATCCCCCCATCTCCTCTGGCGTCCAATGACGCAGAGGGAGATGCGGACGCCCAGAAAGTGCTGCCTCACATGCGCACCAGATATGACGTCACACATGATTAGTCAATCTGCGGCATTATGGTAAAAGGTAGGCTCGTGGCGAGATGCACCCTGCCAGCCACCTTCAGTGCAAGTTGATCATCAGGAGGACATCCAGATTGGCACAAAAAAGGTGGAAAAAACACAGAGGGATATGAACCACTACGATGGGCACAACTAAGGTGGGCATCCTCTCTGTCAAGAATGCGGTGAGGGGGTCCTGTCAGACTGCCTAAAAATGTTTGCACTCATTTATAATAAATACTGTAGTAGAAGGGTCTAACCCACCCATATGTATTCAGTGTGTGTATAAATACAGTAACAATGTGAAATGACGTGTTGTTCAAATGTTTTTGTATATTCTAATATATTGCTTTCTGAATTTTTTTAAGTGAACTGTTATGCAGTATTCTTAAAAGTCTCCTGAAGAAGCCATAGTCTGATGAAACATGTAGAGAGGAATACATTGCATCAGTACTCTATAGATATTCCAGGATTCTTTTATTTGAAAAAAATTACATTTTAATGTTTACAATAAAAATGTTGTTTTTTTTGTGTGGCATCTTTAAAATCCCATCCTCTACTCTTCTACTAATCTGCACAATTTGGGGATGTGATGACTAGGGCAATTTCAGACACCAGATTTCCTTCTCTTATATACTTCAAAACTACAGGGTGCAGACATCCAAAAGGAAGGTACTTCAGGTCAGGTCAGCCACTATTATACTCAACCATCTAAAAGGTCTAGTATAGATGGACAAAGGCGGACTAGGATTGCTAAAATGGAGCCATCCAAGTTCTGGGCACAAGGGCTCACCTAACCATGGCCATTTAATACCAAAGTAGATATCAAAATGCTTAGTTCACTAGAAAAACTGCATAAGCCAACCTACGATCAACACCAGTGTATAGTTTGGATGGAAAACTTGTAGATGAGCTACTAATTTAGAGTTACAAAAAAATCCAAAAAAATGAAATTGTTTATCAAATCTTTACCATCAACAGATAAGATAATATAAGAGATAAGATAACGTTATTGTCATTGTACAGTATCTCACAAAAGTGAGTACACCCCTCACATTTTTGTAAATATTTTATTATATCTTTTCATGTGACAACACTGAAGAAATGACACTTTGCTACAATGTAAAGTAGTGAGTGTACAGCTTGTATAACAGTGTAAATTTGCTGTCTCCTCAAAATAACGCAACACACAGCCATTAATGTCTAAACCGATGGCAACAAAAGTGAGTACACCCCTAAGTGAAAATTTCCAAATTGTGCCCAATTAGCCAATTTCCCTCCCCAGTGTCACGTGACTCGTTATTGTTACAATGTCTCGGGTGTGAATGGAGAGCAGGTGTGTTAAATTTGGTGTTATCGCTCTCACTCTCTCATACTGCTCACTGGAAGTTCAAAATGGCACCTCACGGCAAAGAACTCTATGAGGATCTGAAAAAAAGATTGCCTAGGCTATAAGAAGATTGCCAAGACCCTGAAACTGAGCTGAAGCACGATGGCCAAGACCATACAGCAGTTTAACAGGACAGGTTCCACTCAGAACAGGTCTTGTCATGGTCGACCAAAGACGTTGAGTGCATGTGCTCAGCGTCATATCCAGAGGTTGTCTTTGGGAAATAGCCTTATGAGTGCTGCCAGCATTGCTGCAGAGGTTGAAGGGGGGGTCAGCTTGCTCAGACCATACGCCTCACACTGCATCAAATTGGTCTGCATGGCTGTCATCCCAGAAGGAAGCCTACACGTAGTAGAAGTCTTCTCCGAAGGAAGACCCTACTGTCGGTACGTCTGGTTAAACTACGTCACACTCCGCATACCAGACTCGTTCGACTGGGGGGGAAGTTGGAGACGTCGTTACGACCGTCGTGAGTATTCCGATAAAGGGTTTCTGTTGGAGACCTATACTGCGACTCGTGTACGTGAGTTGCAGAAACCAGCTGGTACTGTTCTGGACAAGACTCACCTTGGACAGGACAATTTGACGACATACCAGAACCGGTAGCACGAAGTCGAGTCAAAGTCCCAGAACCGTTAGAAGAATATCGGATCCGTTAGAAAAAAAGTCTAGGAGTATCTCAAGAAACGGCACTCCACGGTAAAACTTGAAGGTCACTCGTCATACTCTCTCACTCTCGCTATT
>BLSH010349643.1:112479-124986 GCA_018402905.1 Glandirana rugosa | reverse complement strand
CGGATACGGTCGCCCTTGGCACCGTGGGATTTGAATTTGGTGCTGTCTGTGTTACAGAAACCGCCATATGAAAAGATTAGGGATATTCCCTTACGCTTATTGACGCAGAAGGTGGCTTTTCTGGTGGCTATCACATCCGCCAGGCGGGTGTCAGAGCTGGCAGCTTTGTCCTGCAGGTCACCCTACTTGGTCCTCCATAAGGACAAGGCAGTTCTGCGGCCTTCACCTTCATTTCTTCCGAAGGTGGTTTCTTCTTTTCATTTAAATGAGGATATTGTTCTTCCCTCATTGTGTCCGCACCCGTCACATCCAAAAGAGGTCGAGCTGCATTCTTTGGATGTGGTGAGGGCTTTGCGGGTATATTTAAGTTCTACAGCTTCTTTTAGGAAGTCTGATTCTTTATTTTTGCTGACAGAAGGGTCGCACAAAGGCTTTGCGGCTTCGTCAGCTACCGTATCACGTTAGATACGGAGGACCGTGACTCATGCATATGAGATTCGGGGTAAGGTTCCCCCGTTTCCAGTCACGGCTCATTCCACCAGGGCAGTTAGTACGTCCTGGGCGTTTAGACACCAGGCTTCGGTGTCCCAGGTGTGCAAGGCTGCTTGGGCCTCAGTGCACACGTTTACTAAGTTTTACAAAGTTGATGTTGTAGCATCCTCGGATGCTGCTTTTGGCCGCAAGGTATTACAAGCGGCAGTTTAGGCGCGGTTAGCGCCGCCTCAGAGGGCGTCTTTCTGTTGGGTACATTTGTTATGGTTTGCCCACCCCTCTTGATTGGCACAGCTTTGGGACGTCCCCATGTGTCATAAGAACGGAAGAGAAAAATGGATTTTTTGTATAACTTACCGTAAAATCCTTTTCTCTGAGTTCACTGACAGACGCAGCACCCACCCCTCTGCGTTGGTTTTGTACAGCTTGTTACGAACTGATGTGCTATGCAGAGCAGGGGGATTATATGTTGAGGTGAGGACGGCCCCCTGGGAGGGGCCAACCTACGCATTTGTTTGTTTTTGCCTAGTCTACTCCTAGTAGGATGAGCATAACCCCATGTGTCATAAGAAGGCTGCGTCTGTCAGTGAACTCAGAGAAAAGGATTTTACGGTAAGTTATACAAAAAATCCATTTTTTTTTTTTTTTAACGGTTTGTTATGGCAAAATGAAAAACATATGCATTACATCTCCACAATATATGCTCTGTTCCCATGTTTCATACCTTTTTTAACCCTTTTTTCTGCCAAAACGTTTTTTGCATTTTTTTGGACACGTGTTAAAATGTGCATCTTAGGCCTAAAGTCAACCCCCCCCCAAAAAAAATGGCAGTAGCTACAATTTTTAAATATTATTACAAATGTTTATCAAACCCCTATTTCCAGTAAAAAATGTATTCAAATTTTTTTTTAGTGCACTTGCACTCAGTGTGCTTTTGGCTGACCATGGGTCAGCATGGGCACTCTGAGCGGTCTGCAGCTAGGCAGCTCCATACACAACAAACCGATGCCGATGCACATTTCTTTTTGCTTTCAACACATAAACTTCATGGACAACATGTTTACTTGCTGCCTGATATAGCCCACTGAATTTTAGATGCCATTGTAATGAGAAAATCAGTGTTGTTCCCTTAACCTGTCAGTGGCCATAAAATAATGGCTGATCGGTGTATGTCCAGTATGTTGCAGTGTATCATTGCAGACCTGTTAAAGAAACATCACTTATTTAGATTCCCGGACTCACTGATTCATACCTGTACAGTAATCTCTGCCATTCCTGCTTCTAGCTTAGCCAGCACAATATACTCATTGCTTTCAAGTCTAGGAGGGAATGTGACCTTCTCCCATATGACAGTGCTTGGGTCTATTGGCCAATTGCTAGGCCCAAGCACGTGACAGAAGGGATTGATTTCCTGACAATCATTAGACACAGGTAATGGGAAGCTGATTATTTTGATAATAGCTGAGGATGAAGGAGCAGAGGGGGGTCACTGGGAAAGGTATCAGTGGATTGGTGAAGGTGTATTTAAAGTGATCTCTTTAATGTGAATTGCATTACAGCAGCCTGTTTATTTTAAATACAGGGCCAATGCACCACAATGTACAAAAATCAGACCTGAATCTTTTTTTCCTGCGTAGCACACCATAGGAAAAAATGCTCTAAATTAACAATGCTTTCAGAAATAGAAGTGGTAATAGTTTGTATAAATTAAAATGGAAATTAAATGAACAGAAGAGAAATCCAAATCAAATCAGTATTTGGTGTGACCACCCTTTGCCTTCAAAACAGCATCAGTTCTTCTAGGTACACTTTTTTATTTCTTATTTTTCCTCAACATTTGCTTAATCCCCATCTTGTGGTGGTAGCATGCACTTACAACAATGTCAGGTGCAGTGTGCCGAGGACACATAGCCTAAAGCCATGTTGTGTCATAAACCTATTTACTTGTAGTAGTTATTGACTTCTGTCTAAAAATTTACAGCGTTGGTCTTCATTTTTTTTTTCAGTAATAAATTCATTTAGGAATGTTTACTTTGTTTAATACTGATTTTTTCGAGTTCAAGTGATAACCTTTATTGTCTAATTAAAGTTATTAAAGATGCATGCTTTTGAAAGAAATGCTCCATACCATGCCTGACAAACCTAACTTGTTTCAAACACTTGCATGGTTAACTTAAAGTTGTTGTATCCCCCTTTAGTTGATTTTTAGATACAGGTAAGCCTATAATAAGGCTTACCTGTAGGTAAAATGAATATCTCCTAAACCTGCACGGTTTAGGAGATACTCAGCTTGCATGCAGCCGTTGACGTCAGCAGCACATGCGCAGTGAAGTCCCGGCGAAGGTGTGGCTTATCCTGACAGAACTTGCAGGAACATGTGGCGCATACTAGCTCATTATGCCTTTACCTTACAAGTTGTTTTTTTTTTTTTTTTGTTTTTTTGTATGCCTGGGCGTACAACCACTTTAAAGGGTAACTTCACTTTCATGGGAAAAAATAGCAAGTACAAAAGAAAATGTAGCAAATACAATTGTGAGGCAAGTCCTATTGTAATTAAATAACTGTTCCCACCACTGAAGAACCTGGTTGGTGGTTGCCACATCCTTGTATATCGGAAACAAGTATGGTACCCCTTGATGTGGGACTTTAAATGGTTTAGGGGTACTGAAGATCATATTTCGGAGTATTGGAGATGATTTAGACAATATTGGAATACATATATAACTTTGAGATGTGTTGTAACTTTCACGCAAGTTGTTGTTTTTAACATTCGTTCACCATTGTGTGAGCAAACCTGCTTTTTTAGAATGTTTTGTTAATAAAATTATTTTTTACATAAAGTTGGGTGGTGTTTCCATTTAAAGTCCCACATCAGGGGGTACCATACTTGTTTCTATTGTAATTAAATGTTCTTTAAAAAGTACCTTTCCTTTTCAATCTGCAGCATTGTCATTTTATGTAAAATGCAATATGGCTACCTGGAGACGTTCTGTACACAGATGGTATATAGAACACCCCCAGTAATTTCCTTTGTGTGTGATTGGCTTACTGATTATCCCAGAAGTCTGCTCTAAGATACAAATCAGATTTGAGGCATCCCCTGCAACAAAAATGATTTTTGGTGAGATGCTCCCAAAAGGAAATCACATCTAAAGTGATGCAGACCCTGCAAATTTCCTCATTAGAACTCTACAAGTGCAGCAGCTGATTGCTAATTATGAAATCATTCACTTTGCACATGAATACAGACAAACCGCTATTTGTTCGGCATTTCAAAAGGTAGGAATTTGCAACAAAGTTTGTTAAAATCCCTGTTATTTACGTAGATCATCCAGAGGAGAAGGTTTTTTTTTCTTAGCAAAAGTGGAGTTACTCTTTAAATTTGCTAGAAAAGGGTATTACTTAATGCAGAGCAGATACTGTAGCCGCTGACTTTTTTAATAATAGGACACTTACCTGTCCTGGGATCCCACGATGCCGGCACCCCAGCTGATTTTTCAAACAGCTCTCGGGTGCTGCCGTCGCCTTTTCTTGCAAAGCACGCTGCATTTTCTGAATGGCCCGGTGGCAGTGGAAGGAGGAGGGGGGCCAAACTTCTGGGGGGCCTCTCTGCACCTGTTAAATATGGCAGTGGAGGGGGGGGAGGAAGTAAACAAGCATAGCTTCCCCCTTTTGGGTGGCGCTCTGCTTTAAACTCCAGTGATTGACAATGAAACACTGAAAATGTAACTCATCAATGCTAACACTCATATTGTTAATTACCAGTGTAGTGTTTTTGTAATTTTGCATTTTTTTTTTTTTTTTTTTTTGTTCTTTCAGGTCTTTCTGGCAGCTGGCTTGACTGGCTTATCCCAACTCTAATTCTTTGGTTGGTAAATGGAGTGATTGTTCTAAGTGTTTTCATGAAACTGTTGATTCATGGAGAGCCAGTGACAAGGTTGCATTCTCGTTCTTCTGTAAAATTCTGGAGACACCGAAAACAAGCTGATTTGGATCTTGCTCGGGTAGGTTGTGTATCTTTGAAAGGCAATTTTCTACTCGCATACTGGGGGTTATTTGTAACAAAATCTGGTGCTTTTTCCTATGCAAATCTGGCTGCTTCTCATTTATGAAAGAATTGGCAGTAGGTTTTGTGTGGCTCTGTAGCAGATCAATATACTTGATCAGGAAAAGTGTTTGTGGAGTGTACAAACAAGTAGAACAGTTTAAAGGATGATTTAGCATAATTGATGTCCTCAATATTATCTTAAATATACCTGCTTTTTCATATTTTAATAGGGAGATTTTGGAGCTGCAGCATTAAATCTGCAGACTTGCCTTTGTGTACTTGGTCGATCTCTCCCAGCTTCCCGCTTTGACCTTGCATGCAGCCTGTCCTGGAACATCATACGTTGTAGTCTACAGAAAATAAGCTTGGTACGCTGGCTTATGAAACGTACACCTGCTCATTGTAATAAAGGAGAATTTCAGGATGAAGCTGCAACCAGTGCTCGAGATGCTGCCCTGGTTTATCACAAGCTGCACCAGCTGCATTTAACAGGTAAAACCACAGTATTTGAAGAGCCCTTTCATGACTTTTTATTATGCTAGTGTACTTGAGCTCTCTTGCTTTCATTACCTCTTGTATTTCCACTTTTCCTTTAGGAAAATTGCCCTCAAGTTGGCGTTGCTCAGGTCTCAACCTTTCTCTGTGTGCTGTCAACCTAGCTGAGTGTGCAGGTGACAAAATATCGCCAACTTTACTTGCAGAAATTCACCTAACTACAGCTGTGCAGATGAAGATCAGCGTCTCTGGAAGGTTCTCTTTCTTGGCTGTAAGTGACCATTAACCTCCGAATTACGTTGTAAATTCCAGATTTCCAGTAGCACTATATAATACATGCTGTATTTATGGCAATGTTTGCTTTAGCCGTGGATCTAAAGAAGCTTTTTGTTGTAATCCGTATTTAATCAGAACAATATATCTTAAACCTCTGCGCTGCTAAATCTCCCCTTTATCGAATTAAAGCAGCTGGCCACCGATATCGTGTGCTTCCCACACTACAAACTACTGAAATAAATCCTAATTAGTGCAGCTATTATTTTTCCTCACAATTATCTTCTTAAATCAGTGGTTCTCAACTCCTGTCCTCAGGACCTCAAACAGGCCAGATTTTAAGTATTACCTTGTGGAGCTGCAGACCAGAATACTGCAATCACTGATCAGCAAATGAGATCACCTGTGATGTATTTCAGGGGTCTTGCAAACCTGGCCTGTTTGTGGGTCCTGAGGACAGGAGTTGAGAACTACTTATTTACCTAGTGTTAATATAATACACAAAGTAATAGAATACTCAGTTACACTGTGCTTACAATTAAATACTTTAAAGGAGTATCCTAAAATGTGCAACATTTATTTACTATAAACCACTTCACTGCGCTGGGAATAAAATGTCTACATTATGATACACTCCACCGTGTTGGAAATAAAATGTTCGCTCACTATGATGCACTCCACTGTACTCAAAATAAAATGTCCTAATATTGTCACACAAAGAGAAACATGTTCAGAGTAAGTCCTTTTGAGCATTAATGTGCATCAGTTCTTCCACTGCAATCCACTCCTTCACCTCCTGATAACACTGCACCCAAAGATGTGACCTTTCAAATGACTTTTCCCCTTCAGCTGTTTTTCCTGCTCTCCTTGGCTCTACCACCATCTCTTATCCAGGAGATAACGCTCAGGACAAATAAAATAACATATTAAGCCGGGATTACACTAGTGTGAACACAGACATCACATGTGAGTCACACCCACATTGCGGGTACCGATTGCATGCGATGTGTGTACACCTCTCCCTATATCACTAGGAGGTGATTTTAGAACAATAATCTGTCCCTCACAGCACCAACAGTTGTATGGCTCAACTTGCATTAGATTTGCATAAAAAAAAGGGCAGAGACTTTTTTTTTCCCCGCACTGGATCGGCTTGCATAGGTATTCTCACCTATGTGATCCAATTTCTGTCTGAGTTCACAGTTCGCACTGCGATTTTTGAACTGATCTGGGGGTGTCATTAACATTGTATTGACACCTGCAGCGGTTCGCGGAGGGCAGTGTGAACTGCCTCCAGGAGAGATGCGATGCGGGAACCGGCCCTGGAATTGCGCTTGTTCCCGCATCGCTTATGTGTGAACCTGGGCCAAAAGTACTTTCCATTAAAAAATAAAACCATAAAACTTGCATTTATAAGTACACCATTCCTTGTGCACACAAATATCCCACATAAAAATTCTCAGTCAGTATCAATCCTGTACCTTTTGTCCTGTTCTCTGCTCTATTCCACTGTGTCCCTGGGCACTGATATCACATGACACATGACTTCCTCAGGGGCTCCTAAGGTGGAGCATGTGAAATTTTCAGACACCCTGCTGCAAAGCTGATTTTGGGAGGTGAGGCAGTTTTAGGTAGTTGCAGGGGTATTGCTTATTTTTTATTTTTTTTAATATACAGCTGCCTCTTATACAGAAGCCAGTGCATATGTTTGTATACACCAGGCCTCGACAAACCCCAGGCGCCAGGTCGCCATGGCGACCAGAAATCGTGTCCTGGCGAGTGTCAGCCGTTCCTTCTCTCCCCATGGTAAAACAGCTGTCAGATTCAGCGAGAGCCGAGAGTTCTCTACTTCATCTAACAGCTTTTAAACTTGGCGCTGCCCGGGATATTTGTTTCCGCTTAGAATGAAGAAAAGTAACAAACAGGCTGCCTGGAATGTTTGTTGAGAGTTAGAAGAATAAACACAACAATGTATCTTCTTCTTTCAAAGCAATGATCTCCGGGCTATCAGAATAGTTTAACCATTTAAAGACTAAACCCTCTCTCACATTAGTGGCTTACAATTAAATATTCAGTGTTTTCTGCTAGAAAATGACATGGAACCCCCAAACATTATATATTATTTTTTAGCAGAGACCCTAGAGAATAAAATGGCGGTTGCTGCAATATTTTATGTCTCATGGTATTTGCGCAGCGGTCTTTCAAGCACAATTTTTTGGAAAAAATACACTTTTAATGAATAAAAAAAACTAAACAATAAAGTTAGCCCATTTTTTATTTTTGTATAATATGAAAGTTGATGTTACACCGCGAGAAAAGTGACCTTTATTCTAAGCAACAAAATTGTGATAAAGCCCTGTGTGCCATCAACAATTACCACTCTATGTGCAGCTGGGCTCCAGTATTTCATGGTGACCGGAAACCCACCAGAGCAATGAAAAGTCACTGTGGGGGACACGCATGTAGGCAGGAAGTGGCTGCAAAGAGGCAGCAGAAGTTCAGCAGCGCTGGAATACTTTTCACCTTTTTTTTGTATTTTATTTACAATGTCACTAAGGCTTTGTTTAGATGTACAAGTTGGGTGGTAATAATGTGCAGTAGAGACATGTTTTTGCCACCCTTAAGCTCCATTAGGCAGGAGATGAGGGAGTTTTACATGCCGCAGTCACGATACATTTGACATAATAAGGAGTTTCCCCATAACAGATTTTTTAGTGTCACTCTTTCTGGCCAGCCTATAACCCTGATGTAACGGTGGAGTTATTGACTGGCTGCTCTGCGCTATAAAAAACTGGCTCCTAACTTTTTTAGCTGGCTCCTAGATTCAAGGCAAATTTGTCAAGCCCTGGTATACACTACTAAATTTTTTCAGCTTAAAGTAATTCTAAAGGCTGCTGTTAATCAAGTGCCCCCATATCAAGCGGCCTGCTATGGGGGCAATCAGTAGGGGGAGTGCCCCCATAGCATGTCATAAACATTTTAGCATTTTACAAACATGTTATACTTACCTGCTGTGTGCAACCATTGCGCACAGCAGGTAAGTATAACATGTTTGTTATTAAAAAAACAAAAGAAAAAAAAAAACATCTGAAAATTTACAATCACTTTAAGCTTTAAGGAATAACAATACTTATTAAAACCGAATTCTTAACAGCCCCCTGGCCCAGCATATTCAGTAGATTCCCTTGTTTGCATATCTCAAATTAGAAGGTTACCCAGATTATGAAACCGTGGACCTGGCCTTTATGAATGGTTTTCTGGTCTTTGTTTAAGTCAGTAACCATGGGCTTTTTTTTCCCCAAAGGACTTAATGGAGGAGCAGTCATCCTGCAGGATTATAAGGAAATGGCTTCTATATTGAAATAATGAATAGAAACACACTGTGCACAAAACCCAGCTCAGACAAGGACCAGAGTGCCACCTTTGGGTGTGGGGGGCACTAGGACACATTTTTTTCTCTATTCAGCCTGTTAATCTTTCAGTTAATGGACACCCACTGCTAGCAGATTTTATAAGAAATCAAACTTTAATTTAAAAAAAAAACTGCAACCCTGCATAGGCATAATCTGTGCAACAAAGGGGTAAGTATAAGTGGGTAACTTTATTGTGCAGGATGGCCTGTATGGGTCCAGTACAGCGTTCAACATTCTGTCCACTCTAGATATTGAGTGTGGACAGACCCTTACTCCAACAGGAATGTAAAGAGGAAGGGATCCTGGCCTTTATGGTTGTGCATTATTGGCCATCCTAGTGCAGGTCTTACCCCTTTTATCAACTTCTGGGAGTGTGTGCCTGTCTAATGCCTGCCCTTAAGCTCTGTTCACATATATGCGAATTGGATTCGTTTTTGAACCGGATCGGATTTGCATGACATGTGAACCAGCAGCCTTCTAAATGCAGCCGGTTCACACGTGTGAGGCCGATTCAGTGTGGTTTTAAAGAGTCCTGTGCATTTTTCAGTCTGGTTTAGGCGCAATTTCAGATAAAAATTTGCACCTCAATCAGACCTTAAGCCGCAGATATGTGAACGGAGCCTTACTGTCTTCCTAGGAAACATCTGTCTATTGAACTTATTGTCCATTTGCTTGAGATGCCTACTACTTTGATATTTAAGATCACTTTTTTTTTTTTTTTTTTTTTTTTTACTATTTACACAAAGTAGCTATTTGATGTCTATGTTGTAACATGACTGTTCATTTTTAACATGCTTTAATATGGCTTCTATCATTCAGGCGTATTTTCTTGGTTGTGCACAAAGCAATTATGCTACTGGTGAGTGTGATTCTTTACCAGAGTCTTTGCGATGGCTCACACACCCAATGGGGAAACACTTCTTTATCCACTTTAACTGGACACTGAAGAGTGCTGCAAAAGAGTCTCTCTACAGCTCCTCAAGAAATCCTGGTAAGAGAAGTTAGCGCATATACACAGCACAGTATTATGTCCTGCTGTAAAATAGTGGCATGATTTCAGAATCACTTTTATCAAAATTGTGGTGTATTCAAAATCCCAACTTGCCTGACAAATTGACAACTTCTGCAAAACCATGCACATATGCAACTTTAATTTACTTCACTTATTAGTAAAGTACACTCTGAGTTATATAAAAGCTTACACTTTACAAGCTTTTGCAAATTTTCATTCTGGATTGACTTTCTAAGTTTCTGATATGCTATATTAATATAGAACATTAAAATGAAAAGATTTGTGTTCTGTATATAAATTGTTTCTATGACAAAGATGGTACTAAACAGTTCTTTTTCTTTTCTCAAACACAGCTGACCCCATTGCTCAGATCCATCGAACATTTTGTGAATCCTTGCTGGAGAAAGCATTGTATTCACTTGCAAAGCCAGAGAGCAGTAAAATGTTTCAGGAAGAAGAAAGCTGGTATGAGCAATTTTGCCATTTTGATGTGTTTACGTGCATACCCAGTCCAGGAATACATGACAAAAGGCCTATGATAGGCAGCCTGCAATAAAAACGTATTACTGTATTTGTTTGCCACATGTATCACTAGTACCTTAAACTCTTCTTTTGCAGCGAGTTTTCTAAAGCTCAAGAGTACTTGAAGGTTTTAAATGTGTTTGCAGATTCAGTTAGCAGCACCACCTCCCTCCCACTTGGAGGGTCACCCTGCATATTGTCTAATCACAGTAAGTAATGGCAAAGTTGTTATCTAACTCTGCTATGTTGCATTTTAGAATGTAGAATCTATTGTCAAGAACAGTTTGTTTCAATGACATTTATGATGTCTGTTAAAATTAAATTTGATTCCAAGCAACAAAAATATATTGACTAGCAAAATGTGCCTGTTTTGTTGATCAAGATCAATTCCTAAATTATTAAAGTGACCCTCTTGCTAAAATAACTATTTACTGTAATTTGCCCCTTTAAAGATGAGTGATTTATTCCCTCTCCTGCTTTCTGTTCTGTCAGTATCTGCAGTAATGAAGAGTTGTGAGTGTTTGAAAATGCAGAACCCAGCAATTCTGGGAGAATTTTTCTGCTCCCGTTCCTTGCTCTGGTTCCTCCTGACAGCCCCTGTGTAACACAGTAGTGATGTAGAGGCTGGCATATTGAACCAGTGAGTGCAGCAGACAACCAGGAATCTGACATTCTCCAAGGAGTTAGTTTCTGCAGAATCTTCAACCATTGGTAGCTTCTCACTATTGCAGAGTTCTGTGATGAGGGCAGCCAGAGAGGTAAATATTCAATGTTTACCTTGCAGGGGTTAAATTAATGTGAAGTTTTTTTAGTGACGGGGTTGCTTTAAAATTGTCTTAGTTGTATGATTGTAAAATCTGTGTACAGAGTTCAACAATCACGCAAGTTTGTGGCACATGTGGTAGTGCACAGGCGCAGTGGTGATAAGTGGAGAATTGTACATGGGTGGTAAGTGAAGAAGCGTGTAGCGTGTGCGGGTACAGGAAGTCTTTGGTCACACACATGGATCCATAACAAAGTGATGCGCAAATTGTTGGTGCTATATAAATCCTGTATAATAATCATAAGGATGGCTTTCAGTAAACTTCACAAGCTAGTAACTTAGTGCAGCAGGTCTTGTTTACAATGTTCCACTATAGCAGAACATATTACCACAGTTGCACTGAACAGAACTTTCCCCAGCAAAGCAAACAGTATAAGTAGATTTTGCATACACGTGTCAAAAATTGCACAGAGCTCATTCCGTCTCACATAAGTGTGTTCCTTCATTGAGCTTCTTATTTCTTCATTTTTTTTTTTTTTGGTGAAAGGAGGACTTTTTAACAAACTACCCAGTACTGCTGCACCATTGTGAATATATTTCCATTTAAATGTGTATATGTAATCTTTGTTTTGCAAATAAACCCCAAGGGGCATATTTTATAAGGCTGTGAATCTGACATTTGACAAACATTCATTGCAGTTTAATTTTCCAGGCACATGTTTTCTATGACAGTGATTTTATGACCGTTTTTCTCAGAGCGCTATGGGTTTTCTGAGAGCACAGTGACTATTCTTCTTTTCAGGTCTGAGGTCTCACTGAAACCTTGGACAGAGGAATTTGAAAGGAGTGCTAGGAGTCGCTGTTCTGACTCATTCATTTGTGTGGCTTTAGCTACTGCACTTTGTAAACAGACGTTTACATTTTAACCACTTCAGCCCCGGAAGGATTTCCAGCTTTAGGACCGGAGCCCTTTTTGCAATTTGGCACTTCGCCGCTTCAAATGGTAATTGCGCAGTCATGCAATGCAGTAGCCAAACGAAATTTGCGTGCTTTTTTTCCCCACAAATAGAGCTTTCTTTTGGTGGTATTTGTTCACCACTGCGCTTTTTAATTTTTGCGATATAAACAAAAATATAACGGAAATTTTGAAAAAAAAATGAAACGTACTGACGCGTTAATGGTAAACTTCGCCGCTTCACGGTTTAACGTTTTTCCCGAGGCCAGGATTTCGACCTTTAGGAAGGCCCCGACTTCACCAATTTTACATTTGCAGACAAATGTTTCACGTCATCGATTTCGGTGTGTTTACTTACTCAGTCTTGTCGCTGAGGATCGTGAGGAAAGTTTAAGGAGACAGGTTCCAAAGTCACTCTGGAGTCTGGACTTTTCTTCTTATCAGTGACACGAGAGTCTTTTGGGTATCGCGAGACTCTTTTTGCCAGTATTTTAGTGACAGTATCTTTTGTACACGGACCTTTTAATTTGACGT
>BLSH010349643.1:76147-90814 GCA_018402905.1 Glandirana rugosa | reverse complement strand
CTTATGTAGATATATGGATGCAACAATCAGATAAATTGCTCAAAAAATGTCCAAATCGCAGTAAATCATGAATAAAGTGTCCTGTGCTCATTATGGTGTAGATGATATACAGTATAAAAAAGTGTCCAGTGCATAAAAACCCTGCCAAAACACTGCCCACTCGGATAACCTCCTGTGCAGGAAAATCCGGATGTCTCATAGGTCCTTTGTGGATATTATCCCAGCATCAACACACCAATGTGGACTTGCTCATAAGGTCTCTGTAATAAGTCAAGGTATGACAAGAGTATTTCAATGAGTCATGGCAACAAAGAGAAAGCCTTTCCATAGTGTAAAACCACTTAAAACTTTAATAAAAAATGGTGTAAACACTTACATAAAACCAGAGTATATAGGGCCCCTTATTGGTATCAAATCATGTAACGCAATGCCCTAGGTGTGATGTAGGGCCAAAAACTATGCTGCACCAAAAGTACCAGCACCTTTTCTGAAAATTGCACTGCACTATGTTGCATTGATGTGAATAGGCATTAGAGTATAATGTGATTTCCATTGTCGCGCACTACAGCCTGACAGCAGACACAGGGGAAACCAAACTAATGTGAACTGGACCTTAAAGAGAAAATCCCCATTGTCTTTTCGCACAATGATTGTGTATAAAATTTTACACTGCACACACAAATCCACGCAAATTTTTAAAACATTTTTTTTTTTGGTTATTTGTTTACACACCAAGCATGTCATCGTATACACATAATTAGCCTTCTTTAATTAGGGCTTGCATTAGTTAGTGGTGCTAACACACTTGCTACTAACTTAAAAATGGCCATAAAAAGGCACAGACGAGTTTCCCTTATTATGGTCTTGCTCAGCTATTGCACTGCTGCGTAAGTTGTCGGATTATAATGAGTTCTTAATGAATGGTCATCCTTTATGAAATCTAGATCCAGCAATCATTTGTAGTGTCACTGCTGAATCCTAGTAAACTGGACTGTCCAAGTACCCATTCAGAAAAATTGAATGACAGCCCCCCTCCCAGTTTTAGCTGCACTTATCGCCATGGGTGATACAGTTTCTGCATCCAGTGCAGTGATCCTAGGTTTGGAAAGCCACTTTGATGTTCCTTTTCAGGACAGATCAGTCAAGCAGAACTGTACTGATTCTCCCACCATCCCTAGGAAAACGGGAAGGACAGCTCAATTTTCTAAGCCAAGTATTGCTGTGTGAACAATGAAACTGTATCACCCACGAAGGTAAGTGCAGTGTGGAGGGTGTTCACAAGGTGAACTAATGCCTTCAGAGGTTTGAAAGATCTGGGTAAATGTTTATGTATTATTATACAGGATTAATGTACAACCATATATACATGTGTAGTTTGTATAAATACACAGATATCTATCTATTTTTTGAAGACTAAAAATTCGTCCACACCTCTCACAAATGGTATTTTAAGAATTTGTGTCATCATGTATAATCAAACGCAATGCGGCTTAGTGA
This sequence comes from Glandirana rugosa, assembly GCA_018402905.1. Lineage (NCBI taxonomy): Eukaryota > Metazoa > Chordata > Amphibia > Anura > Ranidae > Glandirana > Glandirana rugosa. The sequence goes on along the minus strand of BLSH010349643.1, from coordinate 89,317 downwards.
GCTATATTGAATTGATATACTGAACAAAAAAGTCATAGGTTCATTTGCACCTCCTGTATAATGTGTTTTGATAGGTTTTTTGTTTTTCAGGAATTAGAGATCTATAAAAATTTGCTTATTTGTAAATATGGCTTATTTCTAAATGTATCGCCACTATCACTCTACATGCTGTATGATTCTAGTAATTTCCCCCAAATAGATATAAGCATGTGTATATTTTGATGTATTTATTTTGTCTAACTCTTAGTTTAGTAGAATAAACCTCTGTCTGTCAAAAGCCATATCAGCTTAACATTGCTATATTAGTTTGTGTGGCTGCAGGAGAGATGAAATCCATGCTGCAAGTAGATTTTCTGTCTAGGAGAATTTGGTGACATATTCCTACAGTGTCCCCAACTCTACCCCACCATTACAAAGCCAAATGATGATGGTGTTTCAATCACAAGCTGAATTCTCCATTGTGAATTACCAAATAATTGGAGCCCAAATACAAGAATAACCTGGGAAGGATTAAAGGCAAAATAGGGGAGTCTCAGTGAAGTATTCATTTTGGATGGAGTTGGCAGTTAATGTATCTTAGGCCGGGCAAAAATGGATCTATTCTGCAGGTACTGGCTGAATTTCTATCAATGTATGGGCAAGGAGGTTTTATAAAAGTCAATATACTAATTGACTTCTATACGACTGCCTTTCAGTGTTTCCCTTGCAGCTAGCACCACTGGCTATAGCTGACACTGCTGATCAATGTATTCTGATGGTGGGGAAGTCCTCTCCAGAGTAGAATGACACATACGGAGTGTGTGGATGGGGGAATTTTGGTTTTTTTTATCGTTTTTTTTGTTTTTTTACATTCAACGCTGGTTGAACAAAAAAAAGACTCCTCTATGGGCTGCCTCAATGTATTTGAGTTATGTGTGTATATATATTTTTTTTAAAGCAGACCTTGCACTAAAATTTTCCAGTGCAAACCCTTTTTAGTAGCCCTCCCCCCACCCCTCTGGGGAAAAAATGAAAAGAGAAAACAAATATTCTTACCCACAATTCTCATGAGATTTCAGAACCTCGGCTTTCACAGGATAGCATGAGAAAGAGTGATTTGTATGTTCGTGAAAAAAGTGAAGTCGTTCTCACTTTAAATACCCATTCATGTATGAGGGTGAACATTTAGAAAATGAGACTTTTTTTTTTTTTTTTTTTAATTATAGCACAAAATTAGGTTTTTAAAAATATGACTTCACCTTATGCACTAACATTCACTTTGGTAAGTGAACAGCTTCTACTTCTTGTGTAAATCAACTCCTTTCATCTCAACTACAAACGCGTGTATATTCTACAAAATTCTACTTAAGATTTCTGCAAAAAGAAATTGGGCTTAAAGTGGATGTAAATCCTCACATATACCCAGTGAAGTGAACAGGCTCAGATGATACACAGAGATGAAACAAATCTCCCTAGATGTTTTGCATCCATATCTGCTGTCTTCATCTTTAGATACTATTTAGAAAGTGCCCTGCGTGTTAGGATTTTTTCTCTTTCTGGTTATCTTTGCAGAGAAGCCTGGGCACACAGCCAAGGCTGCTGATTGGAGGAAAGGCACACACCCCCACTACACATAGGTAGAGACAATGCTGTATCTTGGCCTAGGCCAACAAGGCCCAGGCCTAGGGCGGCACTTTGCAGGGGGGCAGCACAAAAAGACTCCCCGCCGGCTTGCACTTTTAGTGTTGCCGGTATGATAATACAGGCAGGGCCGCCATCAGAGGGGGACAGCCCATACATATGTGGGGGTCTGGGCGTCCCGAAGGGCCCAGGCAGCGGATCCCAACCAATGAGTTGTTGTGCGGGCAGCCGGCATTCCGCAACTGTGTGGGGGAGGAGGGGAACGAGTTTAGTCGGGCCTAGGGCAGCACAAAACCTAAATACGCCACTGGGTAGAGGCTCTGCTAATCTGTTTATAGCAACCTCCCCAAGACAAAGCTCTGGCTGCTCTTCTCATAATGTGACGGAAACTTGTTGGGCTGACAGAGCTACATGACACAGGGCTTTGGAGAGAGATTAGCAAACTGTAATCTATGTGCCCAGCTCAAATTTTATGTATCAGGTTTACATCCACTTTAAATTACATCGTTGCTTCAATTATTTTAATCAAACAAATATTTTGTTTCTGTGCTTTATCCTGATGCGTTCCATTCTTTATCTGTAAATAAAAGGGTAAAAAAACATGTACAGACTACACTTAAAAGGACTTTTTTATTTTTATTTGCTTCCTCTGGTTTTTACTATATTCAAGTGTGTTTACTTTTATACTTATATATATGTAAATATATCTGTATAAATATCTATGGATGTCAAGAAAAGAGCAGTACTATGTTAGGCCTGGCCATGAAATGTTTTCAGTGTGAAATGCAATGTTTTGTAAGTAGTATCCAAAATACACATTTACCAAAAACTGCATTTTGTTTTTTTTTTTCCTCTGTGCCTGTTGGACTTTTAAAAAGTTTTGTAGAACAGAAATGCATTTTACTGTGTCCTGTAACCCATGAGTATCCACAGATCAACAAAACCTATGTGAACATAACAATTTTTGACATGTTTGTATGCACTGGCTTCTTAACTTTTTTTTTTTTTTTTACCACTTTGCAATGATTTTCACACATACTATACATTTATTCGTTTTTTTATAAGAAGCAAAGAAATGGACAAAAAATGCAGTTCTAGTTTGTGTAATGCAATATGTATTTTGTATAATATTGTACCAAAATATTGGATATTGTCAGTGCTGTATGGTCAATAAGCAAGCGCATATACTTTAGATTTCTAGATATTGGGTATTTTTTAGTACTGCACTGACTTAATTCCCTGATTTAAATAAAAAATCCTAAATTCTATGACCTATTTAACCACTTCAATATCAGGCACTTAGAACACTTCCCGCCCAGACCAATTTTCAGCTTTCATTGGTGTTACTCTTTGAATGAGAATTGCGCGGTCGTGCAGTGCTGCACCCAAACAAAATTTTTATCATTTTGTTCCCACAAATAGAGCTTTCTTTTGGTGGTATTTGATCACCCCTGCAGTTTTTATTTTTTGCGCTACAAATAAAAAAAGACCAAAAATTTTGAAAAAAAAACGTTTTCTTGTTGCTGTCACAAAACTTTGTATATGTACATTTTCTCCATCACTGATGGGCATTGACGAGGCAGTACAGACTGGCACTGATGAGGTGGCAATGATAAAGTTGCACTAATTATAGGTACATATATGCAACACTGATGGGCACTGATATGCGGCACTGATGGGCAGCACTGGTACATGGCACTGGTGGGCATCATATATGGGTACAGTGCCATCCCTACAGTGCACTGTATTGCCCTTACCTGGTGGTCTAGTAGTGGTCCTGGGCCTCCATGTTGTCTCCCTGGTGATCCTGGGCTGCCTCCTCATGGTGTCCCTGGGGGGGCTCCCTGGTGGTCCAGTGGGGTGATCCTGAGGGGGGCTGCTCTGATAAATGTTCAGCACAGCCCCCCCATCAGGAGAGCAGCCGATTTGGCTCTGCACTGCTCAGGTCATCAGACCCGAGCAGAGGAAAAGCAGATAAACGGCTCTTCCTATTTACACCGTGATCAGCCGTGATTGGTTGATCACATTTACCATGTGATTGGTTGATCACATGGTAAAAGGCTTCCGATGGTCGGTAATGCGGTGGGACAGACTGACCCACGACACCAGTGATCGCGGGTTATCCCGAAGACGTCATATGACGTCCAGTCAGGATAACGAACCCCCCTGCGCAGCCGTCATTTGTTAATAGGCTGGGCGGGAAGTGGTTAATCTGCCTTAACTAGAACACTAACCTATTAACTAATGTATTTATAGTGTAATGTATTAGTTTATTAAAGCCCAACTCTGAAAGGGCACATATGTGAATTTATGTAGCACAGCCATACCCTCAGCACCTCAAACCCAATACAGCAGCACACAAGACTCTTTAACAGCCTGACATTTGGGTCCATGAACACCTGGAGACCATGGGGCTTGTGATGGCTCACCTTGTTTTTTTTTAGGATGGGGATGTACTATGAAGGATCTCACTTGTAAAATCACAGCACCCATGTCCAAGATGGCAACAAACCAGTACATACTGCTGCTTTAATCACAAAAACATGGAAGATCACCTGATTCTAAGGAAACCTTTGCTGAGGATGAAATTTGTCCCCCCTGAGCAGAAAAACAATAACTCTCTCAGGACTCTGCTGACACAGGAGGCCCAGAAATGCCTCTTTCGCAGTTAAAGAAATGGCATACATTATTCAGGATGACACCGTTCTTATAGTTAGGTTTGCTGATTTGTTGCAAAGCGAAAGCCACTACACCACTAAGGGAATTGAAGTTTCTCAAAAACATCACCCAATTAGGAATGCTACAGAACCAGCTTGACAATGTCAACTTGCTCAAATACAGAACTTGGAAAACAGATCCAGGAGATAGAATTTTCACATCAGAAGTATTCCAGGCAGGATGGAAGCCCTCATAATATTGTGAAACCATACTTTTGCAAAATCAAGGAAGAAAGCCCTCTAGAGACTTTGATACTTTCCAGTGTAAAGGTCACCAATGTGTATGTGTGTGATTGAGCTGGACCAGTTGATGGTGTATTTATGCAAGCACTGTGGGCTTGGTCATCCTTCAGGGGAGCTTGTACCCGATGAAGGTGTGGTGTAGGTAAACCTTGTCAAGGTCTTGAGGGGCTACCTCTTTGAAAGCAACTGAAGACTCTCAGTAGAGTACCTAGGATGGATACCATGACATGTCGCTATTCTGCAATTTGACAGCAACCAATGGTCCTTCTTAGCTACATCTCTGTTACAGGTCTGTTCCCATCACATCCACCACTACAGCCCTGATGAAGGGGGATGCATTTCCCCTGAATTGCATTGGTTTTACCTGTTGAACTAGCAACTTCAATAAACTTCCTAAATATACCCTCAAGTGTGATGAGCTTTTATACCAAGCATACTTCTACACCCATCCAAAGTTTTTTTTTTTTTTGTTTTTTTTTAATTTTATTGCATACACACCTATATAGCATACCTATATACCTATATAGCATACAACAGAAACAAAAACAAAACAAATGCTCAGTCGCTATGCGGGATATTGCAGGAGAGTTATGACAAATATGTTTTAAATTTATCTTTATTACATTTTCCAATTTTTTACAAATGACAGACAAAAATAGGTCCTCGTACAGACAGGGAAATCTAGCATATGCCATATTGTGTATATTTTACATACATATTTAAATTTCTCGTATAGGGTCCATCATACTTGTTCCATTTACTTAAACTTTTATCGTTATTACCATTTACCTTTTTGGTTTACTTTTTGCTATTTGCCCCTATAAGGGTAGATCTTGGACCAAATGACCACCCATCTTCCATACCGACCTCTAGTATCCACATTCATTCACTCACATCCAGACAAAAGAAGAGAAAAAAAAATGGTATGTTTGTTATATGCCTCTTTCTCCCCTCCCCCTCTAAGTGACCTCCCCGGGCTTTAAGGTCTCTCCAGGTATTCCAATAGTTTTAATGAATTTTTAAATTCTTAAATTCTTCCCACTCCTTCCATGTCTCAATTATTTGTTTGTGCCTCCTATCTCGAACCCTCGAGTTACCTCCATTAAACGCATCTCTGACATCTCACACACACATTCCCCTATGGATGGCTCTCTCCTTTTCTGCCAGTTCCTGGCTATTATTGTACAAGCCGCAACTAGCATATGTCGCAATATGTCTTTTTTTAATACTCTTTATAGATCCAGGGATAATTGATAACAATGCTGTCTCTATATTTGCTTGTAGGTTTGTATTTTTTAGTTTCCTATATATTTCAAATATTAACGCCCAGAATGATTGGATCCCCGGACATTGATACCATATATGCAACACATTTCCAGTATCGGCTGCGCATCTCCAGCAAATTACTCGATTTCCCTCAATCTTATGTAAGCCCACAGGACATCTATACCATCTCGTCAGAATTTTAGAATTCCTTTCTTGAAATTTTGCTGGTGTAGTCATATTATGGGTTAGTCTGGTTGCCTTTTTTTAATCTGACATGGGGATCTGTTTCCCTAAATCCTCCTCCCATTTACTCATAAATGGTCATTTTTCCTCCTCTCCGTTCTTTATTAACAATTTGTTTATGCTTGACATTTTATGTAGGGGTCCGTTATCCTGTAAGAGTAATTGCTCAAACTCTGTAAATGTTATGTCCAGTACTCTGTCTACCATCAAATGATTGTTATATGTCTGAAGTTGTTTATTTCTCCTACGTTCACTGACAGACGCAGCTCTTCATGACATGTGGGTTTATGCTTGTCCCACTAGGAGTTAACTAGGCAGGGAAAAGAACAGCTGGCTCCTCCCATGGGGCCATCCTCTCTTCCCACATAAACCCTCAACATAGCATAGCTCAGCAGTTTCAGTGCCATCCATTTCTTATTATATTGTATCTCCCAGGTCTCTAATGGGGGAATTTTTCCATTCACCAGAGTCTGAGCAATCCTCGTATCCTCTCTTTTCCATTTAAGGAACACCTGGGCCTCCATCGCTGGTGGAAACTCCTGGTTTGAAAAGAGAGGTGTCATAGGTCCTATTCTAGTTGACAATTTTTCTTTCTTTAGGATGGTATCCCATACCCTGAGTGTATCTGCTACCAGGAATGAAAGATTCATTCCTCCTGGTGTTGAGTGTTTCGGGACCCATGGGAGAGATCTCAATCTCTGTGAACTAATAACTTCTTCCAGTTCTACCCATTGTTTGTTATCCACATTATGGAACCAATCTACTATTCTTGTTATGAAAACCGCCTGTGAGTACCTCTTAATGTCTGGGGAGGCCATACCCCCTTCATTTTTACTTTTAATCAAGATACTTCTTTTAATTCTCGCATTCTTTCGTGTACTTACGAATTCCCTTATTGCGTTATTCAATTGGTTTATCAACGTAGGGATAGGGATACTTGGGACAGTTTGGAAGACATATAACAGTTTAGGGAGTATATCCATTTTAATTACATTAATCCTACCACTCCATGAGAATCTGCTTTTATCATATTCTTTAAGTAGTTTCAATGTCTTATGAATTACTGGGGAATAATTAATTTCCCATATTTTACTCAAGTCTTGAGGAATGTAGACTCCCAGGTACTTAATTGCTGATTTTTGCCATTTAAAGGGAAAAATCCAGTGTAAGGATTGCCAGTTCTTCTTTGACACTGAGACATTTAGAGCCTCTGATTTATCATAGTTTACGTTAAAATTACTAACCATCCCAAATTGATTTAATTCTTTTATAAGATGGGTAGTGTCGTCACTGGCTTAGAAATATATAATCGTACGTCATCCGTGTATACCGACATTTTATATTCATTACTTTTAATTTTTATTCCCTGGATGTCTACATTGTTTCTTATAGCTGTTGTTAAATGTTACATGGTCAATATATATGAGGAGACAGGGAACATCCCTGTCTTGTCCCATTTTGGATCTTAATTGGGTCTGAAAGGATCCCATTCATATGTACCCTTGCTGTGGAATTCTCATATAAAGACATAATTTTCTGCAGAAGTTGGGGGCCTATCCCCCATTGTTTTAGTGTTTCTTCCAGAAACTCCCATCCTACTCTATCAAATGCTTTTCTCATTCGTTCATTGACGGATGCAGCCTCTTATTCTTGATATGTGGGGTTTATGCACCTTTCACTAGGAGTGGACTAGGCAGAACGTAGTTCAGCTAAAAGCAGACACAGCCCCTCCCAGGGGGCAGTCCTCACTTGGCATAACCCCTCCTGCCCTGCTCAGCAACTCAGTTTTTTCTGCCTAGTGCAAGGAGTAGGCTCCCTTCCCCCTTTTTTTCCTTTTTTCTCAAGACTTCTGATGAAGAATGCAATCAAGTAGCCGGCTGGGTGACAGGCTGGATATCCTTGATCCATGGAGTTTCCCCAGCGCGGCCGATGGATGCGAGCCGACCCTTAGCTGTATGCGGGCCTCGTTCCGTGCGGGGCGGCCGGCGGGTTAAACGTCCTGCCAGCACACCTAGGACCGGGGCTCGCGTCATGGGTGTTGCGTGGCTTGCAGGTCTGCCTCGGGAGGCTACCCGCTACGCCCGTCCAGAGTGGTGAGTATGCTTCCACCCCGTGGGGTGCGAGGGGGCAGGCGGGTGGTGTCCCCCTTCTTAGGGCATGGGTGGGCTTGATTCTTCCTACCCCTTACTATTGCCCCCCCGGGCTGTAGCTCTCCCTCCTGCCTGGCTGCACTTCCCCCTGGGCGGGCTGTGGCCGGTCGGTATGTTGATACCTGGCCGCCATTTTCCTGTAGCTGGCCGCATGTGGATCACGGCCGCCATTTTCCTGTAGCCGGCCGCGTGTGGTATCACGGCCACCATTTTGCAGTAGCCGGCCGCTTGTTTGGCCTCTAGTACACACGGCGGCCATCTTGGCATGGTCCACCACGTGCTGGCCTCAGATCTGCTGGCTGGATGGGCGGCCCTGGATGTCTTGGTGCCGGGCCGTGCTGGAAGAGCTTCCTACAAGTGGGGGACGCAGAGCAGCAGCAGGGTGGTTACAGGCAGCTACAGCAGCGATAGCAGCAGCACCCGGGGTCAGTGTGGTGAGTCCTCCTGGGGGAGCCTCTGGGGCCCTAGTGCAGCAGCTTGAGGGGTGTTGTGGGGCGCACGGTCCGGTCTGGCCTGTGGGTGTCTTCCAGGGTGCGGTGCAATGGCGGCTAAAGCAGGTGCTTCCCAGCCAGAAGTCTCCGGTGGGGATCAGGGGGCGCTGGGACCTGTGGTTCCGCTGGACAAATTGAGGGCCATCCTGGAAGAATTCTTCTCCCGGGAGGAGCCGATCTGTGACCGAGGGGTGGCGAGGAAACGGCCACCCCTCCCCCGTCCTCCGGTGAGGACTCGGAGCCTATGGGGGGCTCCGCTGTGTCGGGGACCCACTTGGAGTTGTCGGAGGGCGAGCTCAGGGACCCCTCTGATGGTGAGGATGAACCCTCGGGGGCCACCGCGGCTCGTGAGCGGGCTCTGGTGGGCTCCTTGGTCTCAGCGGTCCGTGGGACGCTGAAGCTGGGCCCCGCTGTGACACAGGGGGTGCCATACGCTTTTGGGTCGCATAGGCCAGCCTGGACACCTAAGGTATTCCCTTATTTGTCGTACTTTGATCAGTTTGTTTACAAGGAGTGGCAACAACCTCAGGGTTCATTCGCTATGCCTAAACGTTTTTCTGTGCATTATCCCTTTGAGGATACCCTATTACTGGTGGCCCATCTGAACAAGGCGATCACTATTCCGATGGAGGGCTCTCCATCCTTTAAGGACCCGGCCGATATGAGGACTGAGGCGGTGTCCAATGGCAATGTTCCTGGTCGCAGGGTCGGCCATGAGGCCGGCGCTGGCTTTGGCGCTGGTGGCACAGACGCTTACGGAATGGGTGGCCATTGTGCACCAGGCTTTGGTGACTCTCCATTCCCCTCCGAAACCTGTGCAGATGGAGGACCAGCTGCTTCAGGGCCTTAAGTACCTCTGTGATGCGGCCCTCGACATGGCCCCCATGTCAAAGAAAGGCCTGACGGACCTGCCTTTTGAGGGTGGTCGTCTTTTTGGGGCTTCTCTGGATGAGATCATCAAGGATTACACTGGGGGGAAGAGTACGTTCCTCCCGGAGCCTAGAAGGGGTAAGGAGCCCCGGCATAGGGCGGGCCCTTCCTTCCCTACTCAAAAAAGTTTGTTTTTGTGCGCCATGCGCCTCGAACAAGGCCTCTCAGCCCGCTAAGGGCCCCGCGGGGGGTCAGAATCGTCCTTGGCAGTGTAAGGCTGAGAAAGCGGAAAAGTCCTCCTCCGCATGATGGGTCGCCCCCGTTCGGGTGGGGGGGGCGGCTCTTGCGGTGGACCTCAACCGGTGGACCTCTCGGATCTCTGGGTGTTCAAGGTGGTTTCGTCCGGGTACAAGATAAAGTCCCGTACCCAGTCCCCGGACAGGTTCTTTGCCTCCAATCTGAGGCTTCCCCGGGGTGATGGCAGGCCCTGTTTGGGGCTGTGCAAGTCCTGCTCCATCAGGGGGTGATTGTTCCGGTCCCCTCTGCGGAACGTTTCCGCCGTTTTTATTCAAATCTTTTTGTGGTTCCGAAAAAAGATGGGGTCAGGCCTGTCTTGGACCTAAAGGCTCTCAACCTCGTGAGGGCGCGGAAATACAGAATGGAATCTGTCCACTCTGTGGTGGCGGCGCTCCGTCAGGGAGACTTCTTGGCCTCCTTGGACATCAAGAACGTGTATCTGCACGTGTCCATATGTGCGCGCGCCACCAGTGCTTTCTGCGCTTTGCGGTAGGGGATCTCCACTATCAGTTTGTGGCCTTTCCGTTCGGTCTGGCCTCAGCCCCGCAGGTCTTCACCAAGCTCTTAGCCCCAGTGCTGGCTGTGCTGCGGCAGAGGGACATAGCAGTGGTGGCCTATCTCAATGACCTCCTCCTGCGGGCGGGGTCGGCCTCAGCCTTGAAGGGACAGTGTGGCCATCACCCTCGGTTCCCTGCGAGACTTCTTCCCAGCGGTGGTCCTCTCTCAGATTTTTCAGGGTGTTGGGGCTGATGGTCTCCACCTTCGAGGCAGTGCCGTATGCCCAGAGTCACACCCGGCCCCTGCAGCGGGAAATTCTGCTGCGGTGGGACAAATCTCCATTATCCCTGGATCTGGTGATCAGGTTGGATCTCCTGACCCGATGTTCTCTCACCTGGTGGCTGCGGGCCCCAGCCTTGGGGCTAGGGAAGTCGTTTCTACCCGTGGAATGGACGGTGGTCACGACGGATGCCAGCCTATATGGCTGGGGGGTCCTGGGGCTGTTGACCCAAGGTCGCTGGTCCCCGGAGGAGTCCTGTCTCCCGATCAATGTGCTGGAACTTCGAGCGATCAGGCTTTGCCTCTCCCACTGGTCGGGGAGGTTGCACGGTTGTCCTGTTCGGGTCCAGTCAGACAACGCCACGGCAGTGGATTACGTGAATCATCAGGGCGGAACAAGGAGCGCGGCAGCGGCGTCGGAAGTAGCCCACATTCTGAGGTGGGCAGAGCTTCACGTGCCGGCAATCTCCGCCGTTCACATTCTGGGCGTCGAAATTGGAAGTTGCAGACCTTTGTGAACAGAACAAGGGATCCATTGGCAGACGCGGTGAATGCCCTCGTGGCTCTGTGGTCTCAGTACCGACTGCTCTATGCCTTCCCTCCGCTTCCGCTGCTCCCACGCCTACTGCGCAGGATAGAGGTGGAAGGGATCCCAACCATTGTGGTAGCGCCAGATTGGCCCCGGCGTCCTTGGTACGCCGACGTGGTGCGGATGGTGGTCGCTGTTCCCTGGCGGCTCCCGCTTCGCGAGGTTCTACTTTTGCAGGGACCCATCTTGCACTCTGCTTTACCCTCGCTGGCTTTAACGGCCTGGCTATTGAGTCCCAGGTGTTAAAAGATAGGTGACTCTCTGAGTCCGTAATTCCCACTATGCTCAAGGCGCGTAAGGCCACTTAGTGTAAAATCTATCACTGCACCTGGAAGGCTTACATTGCCTGATGTGAGGCGGGGGGATGGAACCCCTGTTCTTTCTCAGTGGCTCGGGTGCTGGCCTTCCTTCAGCAAGGCCTAGATCACAAGTTGGCGTTGAGCACGCCTAAGCGGCAGATTTTATGGCGACGCATTCATTGATTCGTACCTTTGTCCAGGGGGTTCGGCATGTCGCTCCCCAGGTACGGGCTCCTTGGGGCCTTAATCTGGTCCTTTCAGTGCTTCAGAAGCCACCTTTCGAAAATATCAGGGACATTTCCCTGCAGCTGCTTTCGCAGAAAGTGGCCTTCCTGGTGGCTATTACATCCGCTAGGCGGGTGTCTGAGCTGGTGGCTCTGTCCTGTAGGTCTCCGTACTTGGTCCTACATAGGGACAAGGCGTTTTTGCGCCCTTCTCCGTCCTAACCGAAGGTGGTTTCTTCTTTTCACATCAATGAGGACATTGTCCTTCCTTCGCTGTGTCCGCGCCTGTCTCATCCTAAGTCGGTTGCTTTGCATTCCCTGGATGTGGTTAGGGCTCTGCGGGTGTATCTGGCAGCCACGGCCTCTTTTCGGAGGTCGGATGTGCTGTTTGCCACGGTGGATGGTCCATGCAAAGGGTTGGCGGCCTCGTCGGCCACTATTTCCCGTTGGATACAACGGTGACTCGTGCGTATGCTGTTCGGGGCCAGGAGCCCCCCTTTCCGGTCACGGCTCACACTACCAGGGCGATTAGTACTTCCTGGGCTTTCCAACATCAGGCGTCGGTTTTTCAGGCGTGCAAGGCGGCCACTTGGGCCTCTGTGCACACTTTTTCAAAATTTTACAGAGTTCATGTTACAGCGTCTGCGGATGCTGCTTTTGGCCGCAAAGTTTTGCAGCCGGTGGTGTGAGGCGCGTCTGGCACCTCCCGGCGAACTCCTCTGTTGGGTACTGTTGTTGTTGCCCACCCCTCGTTGTGACACTGCTTTGGGACATCCCCACATGTCAAGAATAAGAAGCTGTGTCCGTCAATGAACGAATGAGAAAATAGGATTTTTTGACGTACCCTAAAATCCTTTTCTCTGAGTTCATTGACGGACGCAGCACCCACCCCTCTTTTGTTGAGTTTGTACTGCTTGTTACGAACTGAGTAGCTGAGCAGGGCAGAAGGGGTTATGCCAAGTGAGGACTGCCCCCTGGGAGGGGCTGTCTGCTTTTAGCTGAAATACATTCTGCCTAGTCTACTCCTAGTGAAAGGTGCATAAGGAAGACGGGACGAGTCGATGAGTCAAGCATTGTTCGTCATGTTTGAGTTGTTTTCTCCCCACCCACGACGCAGGCAGTTACTTGAGTCTCTTTTCCTAAAATCCCATGCAGTTTTTTAGGATAAAAGAGTAAGCAAGTAACTGCCTGTGTCGAAGAATAAGAACTGTACACCCCTACAGGGTTTCGTCACAGTGTTGCTCCCCACCCGTTGTTGTTGTCATGGGTTGTCTCCTCAAGCGGCCCTCCACGGTCTGCGCGGAGTGTGGTGGCCGACGTTTTGAAACGCCGGTTTTCGTCGTAGGCGTCTGCGACATTGTACTTGAGACATTTTAAAACTTTT
>BLSH010349643.1:47349-57469 GCA_018402905.1 Glandirana rugosa | reverse complement strand
TATGAGCGAGGCAACCCTCTAAACACAGGTGCCCAGTCTCCAATGAACAGTCCTGTCACCAGGCAACAGCTTCATACGGATTGACTCTCCAATGCTTAGTTCAAGTCGTTGCCAGACACATATGTAAATGTGTAGATCCGTTTCCTACTTCACAATTTCTCCAGTACACCTGTAACCACACAAGGTTCAAGCAATTTATTTGCCACAGGTAATGAAGTCTTCAGTTTACTTGACATCAAGTGCTGTGCTGGACTACTGTCCATGCCTTCGGTTAGGGTGTTCCTCCAATGTAGAATGGCTTTCCACGGGTCTTTACCATCATACTGGGACTTCTTTCAAAGATTCTTTACTATCTTTACAGCTGATTCCACTTTGCCATTAGCTTGTGGGTGGCACCATCTGAATCAGAACCATCTGAATTGCTCACATGCAAATTGAGGTCCATTATCTGAGATTACTCTGTCCGACAGGCCATAGCATGCAAACTGTACTTTACAACGCTTGATTATAGTTTCAGCAGACAGGTCAGAAGGATGCTTATTCTCCCAAAAGTCAAGAATAGTGATCCACATTCAGTAGAATTTTTTCCCAGCATAATTCAGTAAATCCATGCTTACAATTTGCAAAGGCTGGGTGGGCAGCACATGTGACATCATGGGTTCTTTCTGTTGTGCCTGTATATATGCATTGCATGTTGAGCAATGGCTAACAAAGTCTCTAATCTAATTTTGCATGTTGGGCCACTATAGGGTATCCAATGCCTACCTATAGCATGCATCTTAGAGATTTAGGAATGATGACTCTTGGCCCCTTGTCAAGTATGCCATCCTGAATGCCGATTTTCATCTCTGAAATTCCAATATTCTCTCACAAGTAATGGCACTTCCGCCTTTGAATCTGTGCTGTTTTATCTGAAGCAAAACGCTCGTCTGTGACGTTTAGACATCCAGGTTCTGTTGAACATTGCAAACTGTGTTGTGCACATTCAGGTGTGCCTTCTGCTGCTATGGCTCTGCTAACTGTGTCACTAATGTACAGGGCCGGTGCTACCACTAGGCGGACTAGGCAGCCGCCTAGGGCGCACTGCCACCTAGGGGTGCACCCACGGCTCCTGTGTCCTCTCCAGAGGATCTGTTCCCCCCTGGCAGGCGGTGGCTTGGTGCGGAGTGCAGTGGGAGGCACCTCCCGCGGCTCCATCTGGTTTGCTGCTGGTGTCGATTTGCTGGGCGGGGAGATGGAGCAGGCAGACCCCCCCCCCTCCCCTGGATCGGCGCCAGGTGTGTGCTTAATCCTCCGCTCCATTATGTCACAAAGGGGTCTGGCCGGTTGGCCCCACTAACATTATACTGTGCCCCCCAATTAAAACGCCCCCCTCACACACTCCATCAGCCGCTGATGCCACAGGACATCGGCGCCGAAACTGACAGGCTCTGTGACACAGGCAGAGCCACAGCTGCAGGGGATTTCCACCCCTCCTTCTCCTCCTCCTCCTCGAGCCCAGGCCGGACACATGATTCAAAGCGAATTGTGGCTCCCCAATTACCTGATTTGCCCCCAGCATTGCTGCCGAATGAGGAGGAGAGAATAGGATACCCTCCAGCAGGGCTGCCTGTGTGTCAAGATGGATTCCTAGGCTCTGCAGGGAGGACAGTACCTGATAACGGAGGACACCCCCCCAGCTGGCTCAGATTACACTCTGCTTGCTTCCTGTGACACGTGCAGCCTGGAGCACGGCTAGAATGGCAGCTCTGGAGGCAGCAAAGAGGTCAGACTGTTTCACAAATGACATGATCTAATGTGCATATTGTCTGGCTTTGTTTCTGACTGGGACAATGTGTAGTGTGCCTGGGGTGGAGGAAGAGCTACTCATTACTTCAGGCTCTCCAGGTGTCAGGAATAGTGTGGACATATGCAGGGGTGGGGGGCTCTGGGCTGGCTTGTGCTGTCCATTCCCAGGTTTCTTCTGCCCAGACTTCCCCTGGCATGTCCTTGGGATGGTCTGAGCTGTTACCTGTCATATGGGGTGCTGTGGAATGGAGACTATATGAGTTATTATATAGTTATTCCGTGAAGTTTTGCTCAGCTTCTTCCTCTTATCACAAGTTCTTTATGACCCCTTTCACACAGGCGATCCGATCAGGTCTAAGTCCTGTCAGTTATTTAGGCAGACCTGATCGGACACGGCAGTCTCTCTCTCCTATGGAGCGGCAGATGTCCACTGACAACCGCCACCAGTACATACTGCCCTCACTTAGACCCCTTTCACACTGGGACGTTTTTCAGGCGCTTTAGCACTAAAAATAGCGCCTGAAAATCTACCCCCAATCCACCCCAGAGTGAAAGCCCGAGTGCTTTCACACTGGGGCAGTGCCGCCCTTTACCGCCGCCACCCTAGACGCCCCAGTGTGAAAGTAGCTTAACGGAGTTAATCTTTGCAAGGATGTGAGAAAGTATCCCTGTACAAACATGGGAAGGGCAAAGGGGGTGGAGTCAGGGACAGAGCCAAGGTGGCGGCAAAATGAGGTTTCGCCTAGGGTGTCAAAAATCCTTGCACAAGCCCTGCTATTGTACATTTCAGGTGTCTGTGACCAAACGTTTGATTTCCTGCACTGCATTATCATGCTTAGGAAGCCAATGCCAAACCGTATTTTTATCCAGAAGCCTTCTCAATGGCTCACAAATCTCTGAGAGACACGGTAGGAATTTTGCTAAATTGGTAACAAATCCTATGAAGCACTGCAGGGATTTCACATTAGACGGCTGTGGCATATCCAGCATAGCCCTGATTTTTTTCTGGGTCAGCCTTCAAACCCTCCATAGACAGTATATGTCCATGGAAGTGCACCTCTTTTTTTTTGTAATTCCTTTATTTTCCAAAGAAAAAATTTGAAGGATACATGCAACTGGAAAGCCATCATCAAATACAGAATCATGGAGACAAGGTGTATGTCAGAATAGAGCAACATTATACATAGTAATATAGGGTACAGTATTCTTATTCTTATATCTTGAAAAACCTAGAACAACATGTAAGTGCACTCCATGGTCTGTAACCGTAGCCTGCCGCAAAGGCGGGCAACGTTGAGCACCCAGGTGCCTAGCTGAAAGCTGCACGTCCAACTGGTCCTCCCACTCCGACAGCCCCATCAGAAGTGCACCTCTTTGACCTTGAATTGCAGTTTTTTCATGCCAAGTCTTATGCCTCGTACACACGGTGCAACTGTTGTACCACCGCATGCTTAACAATCGTACTGACATGAGTCAACTAATCGGCCAACAAAGCCGAACGTAGTAATGTGTTACAAGCGTATAGCGAAGAAGTTCAGGCGAATGTGATTTGTGAATTAGGAACACAGGCACGACCGAGCACTTCCTGGATTCAGAGCATGCGTGTTTTGCACTTTCAACTTTTGTTGGCCCATCTTCTGTACACACGAGTCAACAGTCGTACAACGGCTTGTTGGCCAACAAAAGTGTTCTAGTTTGCTCAGTCAACTTCTGTTGTACGACTGTTGAATGTCGGCTTTTGTAATTGCGTGTACTAACGGTCGGATTATCTTACAACAAGCTGTTGTATGACCGTTGTACGACAGTTGCACCGTGTGTATGGACCATCAGTTTCACCTGCCTACAACGATTCCTCAGTTCCAGCAGTGATCATCATCATGATCTTGCTCTGCTTCTCCATCCATATCCCCACAGCCTACCACAAGTATGTCATTAGCAATTGGTTCAATACCATTGAGTTCAGCCAATAGTTCATGGTGTTTATGTTGATACACCTCTGGTTCAACTACTACTCCAAAAGGCAGCTTGAGCCACCTTTTCCTGCCCCAGGGAGTCTAGAAACTTGTCATGTAGCTACTTGCAGTATCCAACTTACATTGTAAAATGGCATCCCGGGCATCAACAAGCGTAGAGTTCTATCTTATATTAATGATCATTAAACCAGGTATTGGTACTTTTGGCAGTGTGGGCATGTACCAAGTCCTGCTGGAAAATGAAATCGGCATCTCCATAAAGCTGGCCAGCAGAGAGAAGCATGAAGTGCTGTAGAATTTCCTGGTAAAGGGCTGCGCTGACTTTGGACTTGATAAAACACAGTGGACTAACACTAGCAGATGACATGGCTCCTCAAATCATCACTGACTGTGGAAACTTCACACTCGTCCTCACACCACTTGGATTCTGTGTGCTCCACTCTTCCTCCAGACTCTGAGACCTTGATTTCCAAATGAAATCCAAAATTTTCCACAGTCTGTGATGATTCGGAGAGCCATGTCATCTGCTGGTGTAGGTCCACTGTGCTTCATCAAGTCCAAAGTCAGCGCAGCCCTTTACCAGTAAATTCTAGAGCACTTCATGCTTCTCTCTGCTGACCAGCTTTATGGAGATGCTGATTTCATTTTCCAGCTGAAGGCCGCAATCAAAGCAATCTGGACTTTCATAACACTACAGCAGTGCCACAGGCTGATCGCCTCCATGCAACAACGCATTGATGCAGTAATTCATGCAAAAGCAGCCCGACCAAGTATTGAGTGCATACTATACTGTACATGGACATACTTTTCAGTAAGCCAACATTTCTGTATTTCATTTTTTTTTATTGGTCTTATGTAATATTCTAATTTTTTGAGATACTGAATTTTGGGTTTTCACTAGCTGTAAGCCATGATCAATGGCAATTACTCAGTCATGCAACACTGTACCCATATGAAATTTGCTTAGTTTTTTTCACACAAATAGAGCTTTCTTTTGGTGCTATTTAATAACCGCTGGGTCTTTTATTTTTAGTGCTATAAATAAAAAATGACTGAAAATTTTGTGAAAAAATGCTTTTTTCTTTGTTTCTGTCAAAAAATTTAGCAAATTAGTAATTTTTCTTCATAAATTTTGGCCAAAATTTATACTGCTACATATCTTTGGTAAAAAAAATAACCCACATCGGTGTATATTATTTGGTCCTTGTGAAAGTTATAGAGTCTACAAACTATGGTGCCAATCATGGAAAATTGATCACACCTGATGTACTGAAGGCTTATCTAATTTCTTGAGAACCTAACAAGTCAAGAAAGTACAAATACCCCCCAAATTACCCCTTTTTGGAAAGTAGCCATTCTAAGGTATTTAGTAAGTTGCATGGCAAGTTCTTTGAAGTTGTAATTTTTTCCCCACAATTCTTTGCAAAATAAAGATCATTTTTTTTTTTTTTTACAAAATTGTCATATTAATACGTTATTTCTCTCACATGGCATATGTATACTTGCAACTACACTCCAGAACACATTCTGCTACTCCTGAGTATGGCGATATCACATGTCTGAGACTTTTTCACAGCCTGGCCACATACAGAGGCCCAACATGCAGGAAGCACCATCAGGTATTCTAGGGACATAAATTACACATCTAATGTCATAACGACCTATCGCACTTTTGAAGACCCCGTAGCACCAGGACAATAGAATTGCCCACAAAATGACCCCATTTTGCAAAGCAAACACCCAAACGTATAATATATGAGGCATAATGAGTCTTTTGAACATGTCATTTTTTTCCAGAGGTTTTTGGAAAATGTGGAAAAAAATGAAAACGCATTTTTTTTTTTACACAAAGTCGTCCATTTACAAGATATTTCCAACACATAGCATGTACATTACAAAAATGACACCCCAAAATACATTCTGCTACTCGCAAGTATGGCGATACCACATGTGTAAGACTTTTACACAACCTGGGCACATACAGAGGCCCAACATCCAAATAGAACCATCAGGCGTTCTAGGAGCATAAATGACACATACTTGAAATATTAGAATATCGTGCAAAAGTTCATTTATTTCAGTAATGCAACTTAAAAGGTGAAACTAATATATGAGATAGACTCATTACATGCAAAGCAAGATAGTTCAAGCCGTGATTTGTCATAATTGTGATGATTAAGGCTTACAGCTCATGAAAACCCCAAATCCACAATCTCAGAAAATTTGAATATTGTGAAAAGGTGCAATATGCTAGGCTCAAAGTGTCCCACCCTAATCATCTAATTAAGCCATAACACCTGCAAAGGGTTCCTGAGCCTTTAAATGGTCTCTCAGTCTGGTTCAGTAGGAATCAAAGCGCTGTATCAAAGCACATTAATAGAAAGTTATGTGGAAGGGAAAAGGTGCACAAGCAGCAGGGATGACCGCAGCCTGGAGAGGATTGTCAGGAAAAGGCCATTCAAAGGTGTTGGGAACTTTCACAAGGAGTGGACTGAGGCTGGAGTCAGTGCATCAAGAGCCACCACACACACGACAGATCCTGGACATGGGCTTCAAATGTCATATTCCTCTTGTCAAGCCGCTCCTGAACAACAAACAACGTCAGAAGCGTCTTACCTGGGCTAAAGAAAAGCAGACCTGGTCTGTAACTCAGTGGTCCAAAGTCCTCTTTTCTGATGAGAGCAAATTTTGCATCTCATTTGGAAACCAAGGACCCAGAGTATGGAGGAAGAATGGAGAGGCACACACTGCAAGATGCTTGAAGTCCAGTGTGAAGTTTCCACAGTCTGTGTTGATTTGGGGATTTGTCATCTGCTGGTGTTGGTCCACTGTGCTTCATTAAGTCCAGCGTCAACGCAGCCATCTACCAGGAGATTTTGGAGCACTTCATGCTTCCTTCCATAGACGAGCTCTATGGGGATGGTGACTTCATTTTCCAGCAGGACTTGGCACCTGCCCACACTGCCAAAAGCACCAAAACCTGGTTCAATGACCATGGGATTACTGTGGTTGATTGGCCAGAAACTCGTCTGACCTGAACCCCGTAGAGAATCTATGGGGCATTGCCGAGAGAAAGATGAGAGTCATGAGACCCAACAATGCAAAAGAGCTGAAGGCCGCTATTGAAGCATCCTGGTCTTCCATAACATCTCAGCACCACAGGCTGATAGGTTCCATGCCACACCGCATTGAGGCAGTAATTGAATGAAATGAATTAGATAAAGGGCTATCTTCTTGTACCAGAACCAGGACTTCCTTATTGCCAAATACGGTTGAATCATTTGGTCGTTGAAATCCACCCCCCCCCCATGTAGAGATTATGATCTTGGACGCAGGTTGGCTTTTGAATAGGACCTCTTCTTCTCGGGACCTCAACAGTGGTGTTGTCATGGATGGTGGACATCATGTGAACGTTTTGATTATCCTTCCACCTCAAGGCCAGCACTTCGTTGCATCGCAACGTTGCTTTTTCCCCCTTTTGCAATTTCTTGTTCACAATAGATTGTGGGAAGCCCTTCCTATTTTTTCTTATGGTTCTGCAGGCCAGGGTATTAACAATGTACAGGCGCTTGAAAAGGGGCAAACTGGTGTAAAAATTGTCCATATATATATGGTATCCTTTGTTGAGCAGTGTGTAGGCCAGATCCCATACAATTTTTCCAGATGTGCCGATGTAGGTCGGGCACTCAGGGGGCTGGAGCTGGGAATCTCTTCCTTCATATATGCGGGATGCATACAGATATCCCGTGGCTCTCTCGCAAAGTTTATACAATTTCACTCCATATTTGGCTCTTTTGCTAGGAATATACTGTTTTATTCCTAGCCGGCCTGAAAAGGGTACCAGGGACTCATCAACACATATATGTTGCTCGGGGACATAGAGTTGTGAAAATTGCTGGGAAAAGAAATGTATGAGTGGGTGAATTTTATTTAATTTATCGTAATTTGGGTGATTACGGGGAGGACACTGAGTGTTGTCGCTGAAATGAAGGAATCTCATTATCAATTGGTATCGGGACCTGGACATTACAGAAGAATACAGGGCCATGTGGTGGATGGGGTGAGTGGACCAGTAGGCATTTAGTTCATTTTTTTTGTAATCCCCATGTTTATGGTGAGGCCCATAAACAATTTGAACTCTTGCAAGGTGACATCTCTCCATTCAAATGGATGGGCATATGAGTATTGGGGGTTCTTTGAAATAAATTGCTGGGCATATAAATTGGTCTGGTCTACGATCATCTGAAGAAAAGTGTCGGGCAAAAATAGAGAAAAAAAATCAATTTCTTTGAAGTTTTGGACATTGACCTGCACACCTGGCTGTGCGGTGAAAGGGGGAATTCTTGCTGCTCCCAAGCTGGAAGGCAGCCATGTTGGGTTGGCAAGACCTTCTGGGAGGTGTGTAGCAGCCTTGGCTCTTGGGGGACGTGATGTGACAGCACTGGTACTGGGCATTTGTTCCTGGGGCCTATCGCTGGCGGCAGCGCTGGTACTGGGCCTCGGAATGTGATCATGGTTTCCAGAGTGCCGTGCCCTTTTTTAGGAGGAGGAACCCATTTTTCCTCCGATTCATCTTCTGATCCGCTGCTGCCAATTATTTCAAATGCAGAATCAGTTTCGGAGTCAGAATGGGTATCAGATTCTGATGAGAGCTCCCCTTTGCTCTCATCGGTCCTGGACAGAATCCGGAATGCCTCCTCACTGGTATAAACACGTTTGGACATGGCTGTGCGACGGGTGACAAGTGACGGTAGTTGATGGACTGTGCGACGGGTGACAGGTGGGTGGCAGGTGATGGTCACTGATGGGCTGTGCTATGGATGGCAGGTGAGGTTCACTGATTGGCTGTGCGATGGATGGCAAGTGACTTTCACTGATGGGTGATTGGCGGTGGTCACTGATGGGTGATTGGCGGTGGTCACTGATGGGTGACGAATGTTTGGTGGTGGTCACTGATGAGTGACGGGTGACAGGTGGTGGTCACTGATGGGTGACAGGCAGTAGTCATTGGGTGACGGGTGATAGGCGGTGGTCACTGGGTGACGGGTGACAGGTGGTGGTCACTGATGGGTGACGGATGATAGGTGGTGGTCACTGATGTGTGATGGGTGTCTGGCGGTGGTCACTGATGAGTGATGGGTGACAGGTGGTGGTCACTGGGTGACGGGTGACAGGCGGTGGTTACTGATGAAAAAGGGGTGGAAATACTGCGCTCCCAGTAAACAAATGTAAATAGCAGCAGCTGTCACTTCAATTGACCAATTGTATAGTGAAAATAATAAACTATAGTGCAGCGCTAAAAACAAAGTAGTATATGCAGTTCAATTAAGTAAAAATATATATAAAACTCAATTAAGAACAAATGCATACAAGGACACAATTAAAGTGCAACGTGATAAGAAAAGTGCTCAGAACATTGTATGACCAATGGCATTAAATATAATACAAATCTGTCATCAATTGGTATATGTACAGTAATTAAAGTGTCCGTGCTTATAAGTGAAAAGAGAATGTTCGTGCTTAAATCTCGAATATACTGTCTTGATTGTAGACTAGTAACAAGTTATTATCCAGTAATCATGACAGTCCTATGCAAATGTTTATGGCATCGTTTGGGTGTATCATATCCAGTGACCGCCACCAAGTGAAAATCCACCACTAGATGTACAGAACGCTTACCAGAAGGCAAGAATAATAATGCCTAGAGAAAGTAGTGATTGGCATCCGATCAAATGGCCTCATGGATCCTCATACACTTCTCTACCGTTAAAAGTAACGTTCCAATATGGATGTAAACAGCTCCAACCAGTAGGTATACAATGACACAATGGCCAAGATACTCCAAGCAGCAAAGGTTTAAGTCAGGCCTCCTCTGTTGCCAGTTCCTCCCCACTCACCCGGTGTTCCGTCAGACTCAGCGACCCATCCGATTTGGTAACGGAAGTGACATTCCGTCAAAATAGCCAATTCATTGAAATTGCAAATCGGGTCACTTTCGGTTACTTCTGTCTTGTCAAAACAGCAAACCGTTCATGTACACGCTTGTCAATGTTGTAGCAAAACAGCAAGTCATCGAAATCTCCAATTACTGATGGTTTACAGTAACCGGAAGTGACCTGATTTGAGATCTAGATGAATTTGCTACTGGGTGACAGGCGGTGGTTACTGATGGGTGACGGGTGACAGGCGGTGGTCACTGATGGGTGATGGGTGACAGGTGGTGGTCACTGATGGGTGATGGGTGACAGGCGGTGATCACTGATGGGTGATGGTCGCTGACGGGTGACAGGCAGTGGTCACTGACGGGTGACAGGTGCACGGGCTAAACGTTAAAGTTACTTAACCGATAAAACTGCCTT
>BLSH010349643.1:33136-43945 GCA_018402905.1 Glandirana rugosa | reverse complement strand
TAAAATTGTGTTATTTCCAGACAGGAAATAACACTATGCACTTCCTTCAGGAAGAGATGCCAGGAGATTACAGATGGGCTTCAGATGCCCTCACCTAAAATGGAAAAGCCTAGGAGTGAGAGAAACAAATTTGTGAGTAAAATGACCAAACTTCAATAGCATACAAAATAATAAAATGCATTAAAACCTTACTCAACTCACTAACATTAGTAGATTCTTGGAGACTTCTAAACTCTTCAGATAAAGACTTTACGTTTTATTCTAAGGCACATGATAAATACACAAGGATAGATTACATCTTCCTATCACAAAGAGACCTCAACTTACTCACAGAAGCCAAAATCGGATTCCAATCTATATCTGACCACGCTCCCATCTCCATCACCTTAACACCAGATACACAAACAAAATCGTGTAACTGGAGACTAATCTCCTCTTTATTACTCAACCCAGAAATCCTAAAAGATATCACAAACTCGATGAAAAACTATTTCTCCACTAACTGTAACAATGAAACGTCACCCCTTATAATATGGGAGGCACACAAATGCGTGATACAGGGAGAATTCATAAAATGGGGTTCACGTCTCAAAAAAGAACATGAAAAAAAAAATACACAATCTCGTTTCCACTAACTCAGGAGATAGGAACCGTATTATTGCAGAATTCCTTAAGCAAAGTACACCTTAGCACTAGATGATACTAAATATTTAGAAGAACCAATGCAAGAAATTGAGCTACTACAAGCTATAAAAGAATTAAAAGCAGGAAAAAGCCCAGGCCGGATGGATTGACGGCCCGGTATTACAAATTATTCACGGATATATTAAAACAACCCCTTCTAGCAAACTTGAACTCACTACACAAAGATCAAAATATTCCAGAAACCTCCCTTACAAGCACGCATAACCGTAATACCAAAGCCGAACAAAGACCCTAAAGAGTGCGCCAGTTATAGACCAATTTCCTTATTAAACATTGACATTAAGTTACTAGCAAAGATACTAGCCACAAGACTCAGACCCTTCCTCTCAAAAATAATCGGCCCAGGACAAGTTGGCTCCATGCCAGGAAGAGAGTCGAGAGATAACACTGTCAAAGCATTACATTTAATACATATAGTGAACTCTGGTAAACTCGAAGGCCTTCTGTGCATGGATGCGGAGAAGGCCTTTGACAGAGTCAGCTGGGACTACATGTTTACCATTTGCAGACATGTTGGCCTACAAGATAAAATGTTATCATGGATCTCCACTTTATACTCTTCCCCATCAGTGAAAATAAAAATTAATGGCGCACTCTCCAACCCAATAAGAATCAAAAACGGGACAAGGCAGGGATGCCCACTATCATCATTATTATTCATACTATCCCTAGAACCCTTTATCAGATTAATAAAACAAAACAAATCTATTCATGGCTTTAAAATCGCAGATAGAGAATTCAAGATTGCTGCATATGCAGACGATATGCTCTTCATTTTAACACAACCCCATATACCTATCCCAAAGATGCTAGAAGAATTCAAAAACTTTAGGTACATTTCAAACCTCAAAATAATTTACAACAAATCAGAGGCCTTAAACATCTCCTTACCCAAAAACAAACTAGAATCTGCCCATATAATCTGCCCCTTCAAATGGGAAACAAACAAAATAAAATACCTGGGGATTTGTCTTACCCCCAAATTAACAAATATTACCTGTCAAAACTTCACTCCCCTGCTTACAAACATAACCGCAGACCTCAAAAAATGGCACTCAGGAGGTTTCTCAAGGACAGCCATTATAAATCTGGTAATACTGCCAAGGTTATTCTACTGCATGAATGCTCTTCCTATAAAAATTCCTAACAGTTTTTCTAGACAATTACAAAATATACAAAGGCAGTTTGTCTAGGCCCATAAGAAACCCAGATTAAAGTTGATCACAATGACACGCTCTAAAGAAGCAGGAGATATGAATCTACCTGACTTTAAGAGATACCACATAGCAACCAATATTACAAGGGTATTAGACTGGCATTGCCATCACTCCAACAAATACTGGGTCTCCCTAGAAAATCATTCCTCATCTCTACCCCCAAATTTATCCCATGGATAAATTACACCAAACTACACTCAGAAATAAAGCAACACCCCCTTATAGATGCCACCTTACAAATATTCCAATCTGCGGCAAATAAATATAAACTAGCCTCAATACCAGGCGCTTTAACAAGACTAGCAGACAACCCGGAATTCATTCCAGGCCTAGGAAATAAAATCCTACAAATCAACACCAAAAATACACCCCTCCTGGCCACTCACTGTATTCACAATAATACAATAAGAGCAAAAGATGATATACAGTTGGCGTGCGGTGGACAGACCTTTCCCCATTGGCTCTACCTACAAATACGCAGCTTCCTGCACTCTAGCAAATCAAAAACAGCTTATTCCCAAAAACGTACTCAGCTGGAATTGAACTGCCCGAATGCTATAGAAACAAATAAAACTACTTCATTAGCATATTCATGGCTTCAATCCTCCATTAACACAGAAAACCTTATTTTTAAAGAAAAATGGGAAAAAGAGTTAAATATGAATATCTCAGAGCGGCAATGGAAGGGGGCCTGCATACTGGCACACAAATGTTCAATCAGTACTAGACTTCAAGAGACTTCCTACAAGATCCTCACCCAATGGTACAACACACCTGACAAATTACAGGCGGTCCCCGGGTTACAAATAAGATAGGGACTGTAGGTTTGTTCATAAGTCGAATTTGTTTGTAAGTCGAAACAGGTAAATTTTTTAAGTGTTGCTCCAGAAAAAAAATATTTTTTTAGCTTTTTGGATAGCATAGGGAAGGGTTAACACCTCTGTAAGGTTTGTTTTGCTGTCTATGTTTCTGTTCAGAAGATTTCACCTCACTTCCTGTCCCAATGATAATTGGATTTTGAAAATTTTAAGTTGTTGTGGAAACAAACCTTGATGATAAAGCATCAGTGGGGACACCTTTTTCCCATAATAACTCTTACAGAAATGAATTTCCCTTCCTAGGGGTAGATTTCCTCTCACTTCCTGTTGTCTCCCTCCGTTTGTAAGTAGGAGTCGTTTGCAAGTCGGATGTTTGTAACTAGGGGACCGCCTGTACACTCCTGGTTCTGCCCAGACCACTAACTTATGCTGGAGATGCAAAAAAGAGCCCGGCTCGTTACTGCACATCTGGTGGCAATGCCTCTTAATAACGGGCTTTTGGGAAAGTGCATGGGAGCTAACCAGAATAATTACAGGAACAGAGATAGTACTAGACGCATCCTTCTGCCTCCTGAACATCTTACCATACTCTATCAAACGTTATAAACACTCTCTGACAAGACATCTGATCAGTGCTGCTAAAACGTTAATACCTAGAAATTGGAACATTACCTTTGTACCCACTATCAAAGATTGGATAACAGAAATCAATTTCTGTCATGCCATGGATGAACCTATGGCCCTCTATAACGATAAATTAAACTAGTACCACAAAACATGGAACCGCTGGATCATTTTCAGATACTCAGACGAATACAACCAAATAATGAACTAAAAATTCCTGACCAACCCGAATACTCCAATTCGGAAGCTTACACTATTTCATTCACTACCCTCAATTGACAGTCGAGAATACCCCCCAACCCCCTTCTCTAACACCCCCCTCTTTTTCTTTTCTCTCTTTCACACTTACTATTACTTTACAAATATACACCTATGTTTAATAACTCTTACTTATACTATCGCTCTATCCATAACCCCACACCTCTCTTTCAAATCTCTATTACGGCTATTTTATGCATAAAAATAGATTGAATAGCTCGATCAATGCCTATTTCTCATGTTCATTTACTTTAAGTATAGTTTGTTTTTCTACATATTTATCCTACCTGATAACTGGTTTATTCCTGTTTGACTGTTGAATATATTCTGACTGTGATCAGAGAATATACTGTACTTGTACTTTTATGAATACCTTAATAAAAGTATACTGTGAAAGAAAAAAAAGAATTTATTCCATTGATGCTTTGTGTGAATCAATAGATAAGAGCATAAACTTTTGGTTGGGTCTGGTTCACACTTCTGTGGCTCTGCAAGCCGTGTTTTACACGTGCATGGCAGCTCTTTCATTTGAATTGACTGCTGTACCTCCTGAAATTGCAGGAAAAGGTGCTTTGAAATTGCAGCTCACACAGAAACCACACGTTTAGTGTGGTTCCCAGTGGGGGAAGCAGCTACTCCCATTTCCAGTGCATATGGGTGCCATTATTTCTAATGATATCTCCTGCTTTATCTGTGTGGGTGATTGCAGCTGTGGGAATGGGTGCGGACCCACAGCGGGAACCACCCGCACAAGTGTGAACCAGGCCTTAGGACCCTTTCACATGAGTGGTCTGATTGGGTCCACCTGCCCATTTTTTGGGCAGACCAGATCAGACCCTCCATTTTCCTCTGTGGAGCAGGGAATGTAAAACAGACTTGTGTCTGTTTACATCCACCTGTGATGGGTATCAGATCCCTGCCCTCCTCACTAACTTGTGACAAAGGACTGGCTAATCTCACACCCCACTGTCACTTGCGCAACAATGTCACTCTCAGCTGCACCCTGCACAAAGAATTTCCAGCTTGCAGGACCACAATCTAGGTGCCAGCAGCCTGAGAGTGATTGTCACTTCACTAAGTTAAAGCATAACTCCACTTTTGTTGAGAAAAACGTTCCCCCCGGGGGATCTCTGTACATTGCAGGGATTATAAACTTTGTTGCAGATTTCTACATTTTGTTATTCTGAAGAAATCAGTGTTTGTGCCTCTGTTCTGAGTGGGTCTAATGGGAGTGGTTTCATAATTAACTGTCAGGTGTGCAGCTGTAGGGCTCTAATGAGGAAATCTGCTGGGCCTGCATCCCTTTTAGACGTGTTCCTATTGGAAGAATCTCTCCAAAAATGACCTTTTTGTTGCAGCGGATGCCTGAAATCTGACTTGTATCTTAGGCAGACTTCTGGGAAAACTGGTGAGCCAATCACACAAGCAGGATATTATGTTTCTGGGGAGTGGTCGGTACACACTTTTGTGTACAGAACACCTCCATGTAATGTTTAATGACATTCAATTACAATATGACTTGCGTCACAATTATATGCGCTATATTATTTTTTCTTTATTTGCTATTTTTTTTCCCCATGAAAGTGGAGTTACCCTGATTAACCTGTTAACAACTGCCCAATATTCAAATGACGACTACAGGGCAGCTGCTTAACCCTGGGAGGGTGTACTATGACGCCCTCTCATGAACGCGCTTCTCCATCCATGCTCACCCACCCATCCGTGCTCAGTTATCCCCATCCATGCTCAGTCATCCTCATCCGTGCTCATCCATCCCCATCCATGCTCAGTCATCCCCATCTGTACTCATCCATCCTCATTCGTGCTCAGTCATCCCCATCCATACTCAGTCATCCCATCTGTGCTCAGTCATCCCCATCTGTGCTCAGTCATCCCCATCTGTGCTCAGTCATCCCCTTCCATGCTCATCCATCCCCATCCACGGCTCATCCATCCCCATCCATGGCTCATTTGTGTCTCATTCATGCTCATCCATACCACATGAGTTCTCATCCATGACGCATCCATGCCACTACAGTGCCCATCCATGCCACTACAGTGCCCATCCGTGCTACTACCCTGCCCATCCATGCAACTGCAGTGCCTATCCATGCCACCACATTGCCTCACAATAGTGTAAAAGGTAGTCAAATTAGATTTGAAATGTATGCCCCTAGAACACCTGACGGTGCTTCCTGCATGTTGGGCCTCTGTATGTGGCCAGGCTGTGTAAAAGTGTCACACATGTGGTATCGCCATACTGGGAAGGAGTAGCAGAATATATTTTGGGGTGTAATTTTTGCTAGGTACAGGCTGTGTGTTAGAAATATTGGATAAATGGACAACTTTGTGTAAAAAAAAATTTTTTTCCATTTTCTTTCCACATTTTCCAAAAACTTGTGGAAAAAAATGACTCATTGTGCCTCCTGGAATATACATTGGGTGTTTGCTTTCCAAAATGGGGTCATTTTTTGGGTGTTTCCATTGTCCTGGTGCTCCAGGACCTTCAAAAATGCAAGAGGTAGTCAAGAAATTATATACTATATAATATATATAGTAGAATGTGATTTGGGGTGTAATTTGTGGTATGCATATGCTGGGTGTGAGAAATAACCTGTTAATATATGACAATTTTGTGGGAAAAAAAATCTTCATTTTGCAAAGAATTGTCGGAAAAAATTACAACTTCAAAAAATTCACCATGTCTCTTACTACCGTAAATACATTAAAATGTATACTTTCCAAAAAGGCGTCATTTGGGGGGTGTTTGTACTTTCCTGGCTTGTTAGGGTCTCAAAAAATAAGATAGGCCATCAGTACATCAGGGGTGATCAATCTTCAGTGTTTGGCACCATAGCTTGTAGCTCTATAACCTTCACAAAGACGAAATAATATACACTAATATTTTGTTTTTTTTTTACCAAGGATATGTAGCAGTATACATTTTGGCCAAAATGTATGAAGAAAAATTACTAATTTGCAAAATTTTATAACAGAATCAAAGAAAAAAAATGAAAATTTCCTGTTGGATACTTACCATAATTTTCCTTTCCTGATGGACTCTATGGCAGCCTACGTATGGGTTTACCCCGCCCCTCTACTCCTACCCTATCACCCTAAATTTAGCCTCATGGTCCATACCTGTGTTCCGTATCTAGCCCCTCCTCTTAGACTCCAGCTGCCATGGAGTCCATCAGGAAAGGAAAACTATGGTGAGTATGCGACAGGAAATTTTCCGTTATCCTGACAGACTCCATGGCAGCCTACGTGTGGGACTTAACTAGCCAAAAAAAAACCACACGGGTCAGAATGCTGAACGAAAGAAAATTTAATTCATATTGTCAGCAGACAAAATTCTTAACCCAAAATTAACTGACGACAATGACACCGGTTCCACACAGTAGTGTGTCATAAATGTGTTCAGTGAGGCCCATGAGGCCATCCTACAAATAAAATCGGGGCCCCATGTCGAGCTGCTGCCCAGGACGTAGCGATGCTTCTGGTGGAGTGCGCTTTCACCGCCTCTGGGGGAGCCAAGCCTTTAGCCCTATAAGCCCTCTGGATGATCTGGACGACCCAAGCTGCAATCATCCTCGAAGAGGCCTGCTTTCTTTTATTCAGCCTCTCCCTCTCAAAAACCAGATCGCCAGGTGCAGCCAGGCTGGACATGGGTGCAGAACTGCCCCCTGAGACAGGATGTCTGGTCTGAGAGGGCGAGGCACCGGAGCCCTGAAGCTGAACTGAGACAGGAGCGTGAACCAGGGCCTGTTGGGCCAGAATGGCATGATTGCCACGATCTCTGCATTCTCGGATCTGAGCCTCTGTAGGAACTTGAGGATGATCGGGACTGACGGGAAAGCGTAAGCCCTGGTGAATCTCCAGGTGTCTGTCAGAGCATCCATCCCGAAAGTTTGGGGACATTGGCCCCACGTGTAGTACTTGCTGAGCTTGTGGTTGAGAGGTGATGCAAACAGGTCAACCTCGGGGTCGTCTCCCAGAGACCGGACCCAGGCAAAGACTTCTGGGTGAAGAGACCACTCGCCGTTGTTTAACTGAACCCTGGAGAGAAAGTCTGCCTGGGTATTCCGAACCCCCGGGATGTAGACTGCCGAGATATCCATTAGGTGCCTTTGAGCCCAGGACAGGATCGGATCTACTTCCCGCAGCAGGGACAAGCTCCCTCCCTCCTTGTCTCCTCACATAATAGACCGCCGTCACGTTGTCCATCCTCAGTAGCACCGCTTTCCCCACTAACAGATGGTGGAATGCCTGGAGGACCCAGTGGGCTGCTCATACCTCCAAAACATTGGAAACCGGCATCTGAGGAAGTGGGCCCCACCTGCCTTGGGCGACGTTCGTCCCACAGTGGGCTCCCTACCCAAAATTGCTGGCATCCGTTGTGACTACTACCCACTGGGGTGGGTTGATGGAGTGACACCTGAGAAGGTTCCTGCTCTGTAGCCACCAAGGCAGACTGTCCTTCATGGCTGTTGTGATGCGGATGGTATGGTCGCCTCTGTCCGGACGCCATTGCTGCAGGAATCCTGCTTGAAACGGGCGCATCTTCCATAGTGCCCACTTGACCATGGGAGCTGTTGAGACTATGGTCCCAATTATCTTGAGACACAGGGACGCCCTTAGATGTGAAGACGCCAGGGCTGGTTGTAGCCGGTCCCGGATGACTGCGATTTTGTCCACTGGAAGAGAGATAGTGTTCCTGGCTGTATCGAATTGTGTGCCCAGATACACTAGCCTTTGTGTTGGAACCAACTGGCTTTTCTCTAGGTTCAATATCCAGCCAAACTCTTGTAATATGCCAATTACTTGGACTTTGTGGGCCAGCAGCTGATCCTTGTCCTGTGCCAGAAGATGCAGGTCATCGAGGTAGTGATGTAACCTCACGCCTTTGGTTCTGATCACAGCTACTACGGCCAGTAGGACCTTCGAGAACAACCGTGGGGATGTTGACAGTCCAAATGGGAGACATGTAAACTGGAGGTGCCTCTGGTCCACAAGGAAGTGGAGATATTTGCGATACCCTTCTGCCACTGGAACATGAAAGCAGGCATCCTTTAGATCTATTGATACCATTCAGTCACCCGGCTGCACCACGCGTTGCATAGTTAAGGTCTCCATCTTGAATCTTTCGCCCCTGAAGAAGCTGTTCAGATGTGTGAGGTCTATTACTGGCCTCCAGGCCCCATTCCTTTTCTTTACTAGAAAAAGGGGGGAGTACAGGCCTTGAAACCTTTCCTCTTCTAGAACCAGTACCACTGCACCCTGAGACACCAAGGAGTCTACATATGTTAGGAGTATTTGCCTCTTCTCTTCTGAGTGTGGGCATGACCTTGAGCGCTGGAGATTCTACGAAGGACCAGGAGTGGCCGAAGGACACTGTCCTGACGACCCAAGCGTCCGAGATCGAGGCCGCCCAGACACGTCGAAAGTGGAGCAGGCGCGCTCCCACCCAACCTGCCTGAGTGGGCCCAAACTCAAAAGGTCTTTGTGGACTCGCGTCCCGCAGGTGTCGAGTTCTTGGGCGCTCTTTGGTTAGAGGACTGACCTCTCCTCCAATTACGCCTGAAGTCCCGTCCAGGTCTGTAGCTGCGGGCTTCTATTGACCTGTCAGTAACCTGCCTCCTTGATTGGGACTTCTTCTGCCCGAACAGTCACCTGTCCTGAGGGAGGAACACCGACTTCCCCCCGGTAGCTCTGGAAATGGCCTGGTCCAGCCTGTTCCCAAAAAGCGAGGATCCCTCTAAGGGAATCCTACACGAAGCTTGCTTGGATGAAGGATCTGTGAGCCAGGGACGCAGCCACAGGGCCCGCTTGGCTGTCACTGAGGACAACATTACCCAAGCCACCAGGCGAATAAGGTCCAGGGAGGACTCCCCCAGGAAAGCTGAAGCTCACTTCATCTCCCGCAGGGGTGAACTTCTGGCTGCTCCCTCTGCGCCGCTTAACACAGTGTCCGTGTCTTCAACCCAGACCTCCATCGACCTTCGACAAGGCCATCCTTGCCGTTACATAGATCCTTTCAAGATCTAGATCAATTTTCCTGTCCAAGGGCTCTTTAAAAGAAACAGTGTCTTCCAGGGGAAGGGCGACGTGTTTCGCCAGGCTCATAACTGCTGCATCCACCAACGGAGCGGATACTAGATTCTTTACTTCCTCTTCCTTAAAGGGATACAGGCTAGCCAATTTATTAGATAGAGACTGTAAGGAACCTTCTTGGGCCATTGGACGGCCTTTGTGCGGGCTCACATAGCATGTGCGTGCGCCCGTGCGCGTGCTTGAGCATTTTTGCGTGCTCCTACGTGCGCGTGCGTGCAGCAATGGCGCCAATAGTGGCCATTTAAGCAGATAGCACCAGGAAGCAAGTGCTGTCCGTTCTACAGCGTTTGTGTTCCTGAAGCAACCTGTTATCCTGATTGGTTAGGGGAATACTGCGCTACCTAGTGGTGTGTATGGAAGCAGCTGACACGACAACAGACAAGGTTGTAAAGAATGGGGAACAGAGAGTGCAGCGCTAGGTCAGAAGTATTCTTAAGATAAACCAAACATGAGTATGCAATTAAATATAAACTTGGGGAGAACGAACGGAATGTGTCTAAAAATAATGTAAATGATGAATATGCAAATGGAGGGTTGTTTCATACAGAACAAAAGCAGGAAGTTGTTACCAAAAAAAAGGGGCAATATTGAGGGTGCCATGTTAGAGTCCGGATTTAAAGTGATATACACAATGCTGGAGCCCCGAGATTGTGACAAAAAGGGATTATACCTCTGAATAAACACATAAATTACAATAATAAAAACAATACTGTAAACTTATATAGTTCAAACACATGCAAACCAATAAGAGGGTATAATGTCATACGGGAACAAATATACGAATACAAATGGTGTATGAATTATATCTGTAACACAAGTTAGACGCACGCAACCAAACGTACACAAACTTGATATATTCAAATGTCATAACAAAAATAATAACATTAAATACACAAATAAGTCTCCATATTAGGGAAAAACAGTGTTAGAGCCCCGAGGTCGTAACACATATAGTGAAATTTAGGCCTGAGATTGTACCGTGGGAGTTATAACGGGGAAAAAAAACCATTGTTGAAGGACGAAAACAAGACATACTTTGTTGGGAGGTAAACGTATAAGTAGTAAATGTAATA
>BLSH010349627.1:204783-221209 GCA_018402905.1 Glandirana rugosa | reverse complement strand
AACACCATAGTGTTCTCCATAAAAACTGTTTTATTGTCCCCCACTCATTTAAAAACTCTTACAAGAGATAAAACAACATGAGATTGTATAGTATTTTCAACAGCCAGCTCACCACTCCAGTCTCGACCGTAGCGGTGGCACGATGTCACAGACTCTGCTCCTCCCTCCTAGACGCATAGAGCCTTCCTATTGGGCTTCCTCAGTGGTCCTACTTTTTTAAAAGACAAAATGTTTATATCTCATAGGGGGACTTTTGTTATCTATGTAATATCAGGGCTTTTTTTCAGCGGGAACGTGGGGGAACACAGTTCCGGCACCACCAGCATGGAATGTATGTAATGGCAAGGGGTGCTGCGATCTCCTGGAGGGTCTGATGCTGGCTACTGGGAATCTATTGTCACTGGAGGATCTAATATTGTTGGGATGGTCAATTGTTGCTGGGAGGGATCTACTGCTGGGGAATGGGTTTGTTGTTGAGTGAGGGGTCTATTGTTGCTGGATGCTGGAGGGCCTATTGGTTCTGGCTGCTAGGAGATCTATTGTCGCTGGCAGGATCAAATTCTGCTGGATGGTATTTGTTGCAGGGGGTTAGTTGTTGCTGGGTAGGATCTATTGTTGCATGGGGTATCTATTGTTGTTGGATCCATTGTTGCTGGCTGTAAGGGATTTAATTAACATCTTCTTTTGCTATTCAAAACAAATTCCATACAAAACACTTAGCACCACAAGATGATACTTGGTTCTGTATTTTTTAAAAGGGGGCAGTACTTTGAGGTGGATTGCTGGGTGCAACCAAAGGATAGTGTATGGAGGTGGGTAGGGGGCAGAGACAAGGGGTGACTCGGAAGGGGGGGGAGGGAGTACCTGCACCTATTCCCTGAGAAAAAAAGCCCTGTGTAATATAAATAAGATTTTAGTAAAAAAGTGTTAAAAAATACACCCAATCACTTAGAAACCTCCCAAAATATGTTGTTCCTACACCGCCCCCACGTATGTGCACATGTGAATGTAAACACACCCGCCCGGGGGCACCTACATGAGAAAACATAATTTGCGCTACAGATGTTGCATATCACTGTGCAGACTGGAGTGAGAGCAATAATTTTAGAGTCCAATTTCACAATCAAATGCATTTAAAGCATTGCCTATGGAAAATATAGTGTACTGAAGTTCACTGTCATCTTGCGGGCACATGCAATTTTAAAGCTAACCATGCTGGGTTTTTTATTTACTTGCTGCAACTTAATCTTTTAGATTTTAACAAAAACTGTAATCTATTGTGTTGGTGTGCCCTAAAATTAACTTTAGTGTATTTTTGCACTTCATAAACCAATGCTCAAATATTGTGTGACAAAAAATGTAATTTATTCTCTAGGATCATTGCTTTCAGAAAATATATACATTCTAGGATTTTAACTAATCTTTAGGTCTAAAATGATTTTATAAACGTGTGCAAAAAAAAAAGAGAGTAAAATGGCTCTGGCAGCAAAAAGGTTAATCTCTTGAAATGCGAGGCACACCAGTGCTGGGACAAGATCATAGAGTGCCCAGGGCAAAGGTGGCAAATTTTGTCTCCCCCCCTCCTTCATTATGTGCAAGCTTATGAGGAGGAGGGGGCGAGAGAGCACAGTCTGTACCTCCTCCTAACTCTCTCCTCCTCTCCGTGCCGCCTCCAGTGCTGGGCTGACAGAAGTAGTTATGCCACCGTCACTACTCAAGTCAGCCTTATAGTAGAAGGAACTTTCAGTGCCCCCATCCCTACAGCACCATGCTGCGCCCAGGGCAGCCAACCCTTCTGCCCACCCCATGTTCCAGCCTGGGTGCACCATACTCTCAGCTATGTATATGCGCGTGTGCCTCAATGCATGATGCCACTGTGCCTTAGTTCCTCCCTGCGCATTTCATAAATGGTTGACTTCCTCAGGAGTGTTTTTTTATAGTAGAGGGCCTTAATGATAGCATAGAATCAGTTAAAAAACAGCGTAAATTTTTGTTTAATCGAAAAACCATTTACATTTCTTTTTATGCACTCTTGCTATTAGTTCTTTTGTTTCTTCTGTTGCTTTGATTACTTATCTTTGTTACATTTGTATGTAATGTTACTTTTGTCACGATCGACTATATCCTAAAATTGCCCAGTTTTATAGTTCTATCTTTATGTGGTCCTGACATTATTTGCTCTTTGTCTGTGGTTTTATGCAAAATATCACACTCTTATTCTAAATCTAGTCCAAATATGTTTTACACCAGCGGCGGCCCAT
Organism: Glandirana rugosa; assembly: GCA_018402905.1. Classification (NCBI taxonomy): domain Eukaryota; kingdom Metazoa; phylum Chordata; class Amphibia; order Anura; family Ranidae; genus Glandirana; species Glandirana rugosa. The sequence goes on along the minus strand of BLSH010349627.1, from coordinate 218,948 downwards.
CCATAAGGGGCACAGGGGCGCTGCCCCCCTAATCTCTATGCGCTCAGCCCCTAATCTCCATGCAGGGTGCCGGACACATAGAGCTCTGCGGGTTTTTTTTTTTATTTGCGATGCACATGATTAGAGCCTGAGGCTCTAATTGGCTTCAAAAAGTGTGGGCTCGGGGCGCAGATCACTGCGCCCACCCACTTGTGACAATAGTGAATCAACATTCACTATTGTCTTCCTGCTTCTCCTCCCAGCCAATCAGGACAGGACAGCCAGGAGAAGAAGTGACCAGATTGGGCGTGAGGAGAAGCCACTGAAGTCGCCCAGGACCTGGATGGGGTAAGTGCTGGGGCTGCTGGGCTTGCAAGTGGGGCTGGCGAGCTGGTGATCGGGGCTGGCTTTTTGAGTTTGTTTGCTGCCCCCCTCCCAAAAAAAATTAAGCACCAGCCACCACTGTTCTACACTATTATTGGTTAGATTTAAAAATGATGTCTTATGTTTTACTTTGTCATTTTTTTCTGCAATGCCCTTTTACTAATGTTTACATTTTACAAACCCAATATTTGTTTTGTATACCAGGTCTATACAGTGTATGACCTTTCTTTCAAAAAGCTGAAAAGAAAGCTTAGAAACACTGAAAAACGCAGCTCTTCAGTGTTTATCAGCATTTTGGAGCCATAAGCTTTTGTGGGAGTATAATTTTGTTAAAAAAACAAAAAACACTAAAGCAAAAAACGCTGAAAAATGGTACTGCAAAAATGCTGAAAAATGGTACTGCAAAACAGCTGAAAAACTCATTCTACAGCTAATGCCACTGGCTTTTTTTATAATGTCCAGTGTGCATGAGGCCTACAGGCTGCATACACCATTTTCATGCAGTGTTGCCAACCTACCAGATGGAAATGACAAGATTTGATATGTTCCATGCAGACGGATATAGAAAAAAATTATATTCTAAGAGCTGCTGCCTCCACCTTAAACTTCACAAAGTATAGTTTGTAAAAAATTGTAATGCAGTTGTGGTGGTTATGGCGCTGCTCTAGTTATATAATGAATAATATAGAGAGGTCAATACCTCTAAATAAATAGGCAATTGAAACAGAGTTATAAAAATTATAAATCTAAAATGTCATAACTTTTCCAGGATGCTGGTTCTAAATGACTCACAGGTTGAGGTGGGGGATTTGTACCTTTAAATTCTTCCCCCGAAATTGTTTCATGTGCAGAACATAAAAATGAATGAAGTTCATGTGGAAAACATATAAAAATGAATATAAAATTGAATCTCAAATAAGTGTCAAAAAATGATCCAGCATTCAAATGTGTGTGCTAAAATGATCAAGAAGTGTAGATCTTTGTGAATTCCTTATGTGTTTAAAAAACAGTAAAACAATAGTGGCATGAAATTCCGATGATTAAAATTAAAATAATGAACAGTAATAAATAATACTATAAAGTGATATTCCTTCTATACATAAACACACAAATAATAAATGACCCAGTGACTAATCTTGTCAAAAATTGATCTAGTAAACAATGAAACAATGACTGGACATCCCACAGTCATCCCTATCCCTATCTAAGTTTATTCCTCAAATAAAACAACATAAGCAAAGTACCGGCCTGTTCAGTTACTCCCGGTGTTTGGAAATCGTGCGATTGAGGGCAGCGGGCAGGTGGACCACAACCAAGGGGGCACATGGCTACACATATTACTTATTTTATTTTCAATATAGTAAGTAAGTAGCTCAGGGACAGGACTCAGGAGGACAAGAAATTTGAATGGGTAGGAACACACACATGAAAATGACTCTCATCTCACACCTCACCGACACGTCGTGTCCCATCCTGAGTCTCAGTGACAGTCTCTCTTCATGCCAGGTGGTCCCTTCAGTCCAAATAGCACTGACAGCCCCATTCCTGGCTTGCCTTGCTCCCGTCATGCAGATCCGCACATGAAGCTCCAGCCACTCCACTTTGCTCCCTTGCACCATGACATCACACAACACACTCAGGCACTTCCTTTTCCAGACCCCCCCCCCCCCCACTAGCGCCATCCGCGTCACAGCCATATTTTTTATTGCCAACCCTTTCCTGTCACTGGTGTTTGCTGGCAGGAGAAAAGTGCCCATTTTTTACTGGGTGCCAGTAAAAATACTGACACTTGGCAACACTGCTTCTTTGTCCTCAACTGCCTCCACCCACTAACTCACTCACTGCCCAGGAGATCACAATCACTTCAAAAATAAGATTGATACAATTTGTGAAGAGATCTCCAATGTGCAGATACCTCCCCCATTTAAAACCCCATATGCACAGGTACAATCATTACTTCCTTCATTCAACCCTGCTACTATAGACAAGGTTGCTAAACTTTTTTTTCTAATGCCCACCTAACCACCTGCCCCCTGGACCCTTTTCCCTCGCAAATGCTACAGTCACCCTCTGACTCTATTCTACACTCTCTAACTCACATTTTCAACCTCTGTCTCTCTTCTGGCATCTTCCCCAACTCTCTAAAACATGCACTAGTCACCCTCATCCCTAGTCATCTCTCGCCTCGACTGCTGCAACTCCCTCCTCAATGGCTTACCTTTACATAAGCGATCCACCCTTCAGTCTGCTATGAATGCCGCTGCAAGGCTCATCCACCTTACCAACCGCTCCCTGTCAGCTACTCCTCACTGCCAATCCATCCACTGGTTTCCTCTCACCCAATGAATTAAATTCAAGATACTAACAACTTACAAAGCCATCCACAACTCTGCTCCCAGCTACATCACTAATATAGTATCCAAATACCAAACAAATCATTCTCTTTGTTCCTCCCAAGACCACCTGCTCTCCAGCTCCCTTGTCACCTCCTCGCATGCTTACCTCCAGGACTTCTTCCGAGCCTTTCCCATCCTCTGGTACTCCCTAACCAAATCTATCTCACTATCTCCAACTCTGTCCACTTTAAGATGATCCCTGAAAACTCATCTCTTCAGAGAGGTCTATCCGGCACCCACTGAACAACTGTACATTTATTTTCTCCATCAGCTTATCCCTCACAGTTATTACCCTTTGTATGTCTTGACCCTCCCTCCTAGATTGTAAGCGAGCAGGGCCCTCTGATTCCTACTGTATTGTAATTGTACTGTCTGCCCTCAAGTTGTAAAGTGATGCGTAAACTGTCAGCGTTATATATATCATGTATAATAATAATTTCTTGACTAATGTCAATTACCAGTGCTCAGAATTAGATGACCTTACTGTAAATGATGTAATAGACAGTAACCAATACTCTCTGTGCCTCATTTCTATACATATCTGAAAGCTGGCTTTTTATTTTTGGAATATTATATCTTTGTATGTGTACTCTGTTTTAAAAACCCAATCAAAATTCTGTGGTTATGAAGATTCTGAAAGAAAGCATTTATCTACAAGAAGAGAGTTCAAGAAGAAGTTCCACAACATCTGGGAATCTACCTGCATTAAAATAACTGTGACAACACATAACTGATAAAAGTAAGTAATCCTACAGAACTAAGCATCACTTAACTTGCTAATATTTAAGGATGAACAAAGTTGAAAGCTTATATTTGTGAAATTGGGAACATTTTGGTGAAAGTTCGCCATTTAACTTAGGCGAGAACATGAAATCCTTTCAATTATGCTGCACCTGTTCTTGTACAAAAATAATGGCCCTTCATTAGTTGATAATATGACATTAGATATTGAGGAATAGAGATGGACCTTAACCCCAGCCTGAATGCTAACTCAAATCGAAGGTTTATGTGATTGCTATTAGTACTGACATGGTGACCTCATTGATTATCATGTCTGTGCTGGCAATCATGTGACTTTGTTCATCAACAAAAGTCATGCTGCACAGACATGGAGGATTTATTTTTGTAAGTTAATTTCACCTAGCAATGGCAAAAAACAGAAATTAGAGGGTCATTTTAACAACATTTTGGTGAAGGCTAAATTGCTATTTCACAGTGAAATCAAGTTTGTTGAAACGTATCTCCCATTTATGATGTTATTGCAGTGTTTGTGACCATTGTTGGGGACCCCTTTTTTATATTGGACTACAAACTGTGCCTATTCCTTTTTATTTGAAAAGATGAATAGATGGTGATAATGTCTTATATTTTTTTATAGTATTTTATAATACTTTGATTTATTTAGAGTCACTGAGGGAAAGAGCAGAGAAGTGAACGTAATGTCTGCAAGAACATTACCAGTACTGCAAAAAGGAAGCAGGATGTCATGGTCTGGGGTCAGGCTCAGAGACCAGTGGCTATAGCAGTAGGGGGACTCCCACCGACCAGCAAGATTGGTAAATAAGCAGATCACCCTGGTAAATAATGCAGACTCACCTGAGGTGCAGGGTCTAAGTACTAACCAGTGTTCACCAGAGCTCCTGATGGCGGAGATCGGTTTAGCTGCGTGTTAGTACCAGGCACCCCACCAGGAGATGAGCAAGCCAGGATCCAGTATCGGATAAGCAGGTAAGGATCAAACTGAAGTGTAGTCAGTAGACAAGGTTGGTAACTAGTAGTGGCAGGTTGGGATCAAGCTGAAGTGTAGTCCATGGACAAGCCAAGGGTCAGTAACGAGTGGTAACAAAGATATGTACAGCAGCAGGAAAGACAAAAGTGAGATACTAGCTGAAGAAAGCACAATAATCTGGCAAACAGGAAGTGCAGAGGCATGGCTTAACCACTTCAGCCCCGGAAGGATTTCCAGCTTTAGGACCGGAGCCCTTTTTGCGATTCGGCACTGCATCACTTTAACTGAAAATTGCGCGGTCGTTCGACGTTGTACCCAAACGAAATTTGCGTCCTTTTTTTCCCACAAACAGAGCTTTCTTTTGGTGGTATTTGATCACCTCTGCGTCATTTCTGATCGCCGCTATAAACAAAAGAAGAGCGACAATTTTGCAAAAAAAACCCAAATTTCTTACTTTTTGCTAGAATACAAATCAAAAAAAATATAAAAAATTTTTTTTCACCGTTTTTGGCCGATTTATATTCTTCCTCATATTTGCGATAAAAAAATTGCAATCGGCGTTTATTGATTGGTTTGCGCAAAAGTGGTCACGTTTATGGATGATGTGAATTCATTTTTGGGTTTTTTTTTTTTTACTAGTAATGGCGGCGATCTGCGATTTTTTGCGGTACTGCGATATTTCAGAGGACATGTCGGACTATTTTGACACTTTTTGGGACCATTGGCATTTATACAGCGATCAGTGCTATGAAAATGCACTGATTACTGTGTAAATGTCATTGGCAGTGAAGGGGTTAACCTGCAGGGGGCGCTCTAAGGGTTAACTATGTTCCCTGGGCGTGTTCTAACTGTAGGGGACTGCACTATCTGGTGAAGGGTAGTGGTCACACCCTTCGTATACAGGAAGGCTGTGATCACAGCCCTTCCCCCTTCACACAGAGCGGAGGTCCGTGTTTACATACACGGACCTCCATTCCTCCGCTCGGGGGGGGGCCATCGCGGGTAGCCGGCGGCAATCGAAGTCGCCGCACCCGCTCCCTGGCCCTCCCCGAACACAGTGAGCGGCGCGCGGGCGCGCCTCCGGTGCCGCGCACGCGCTCACTAAGCTCGATCCCGCAGCCGCCGTCGTATGACGGCGTTTTGCGGGAACGAACCACTTTGCCGCCGTCAAATGCCGATCGGCGGTCAGCAAGTGGTTAAATCGGGAAGTTCAAGGTTCAAAACAAACCAGGTTCAAGGCAGGATCATGAAAGGAATTGTCCAGGGAACTGTCCAGCATTCTAGGTGACACAGCAGAGGCTCTGGGTTCATATATAGGCCCTAACACAGGTATTCTTCTACAATTGAAAGCTGGGAGGTGGACCCTGGGAAGAGAAAGCAGAGGGAGACAAAAAAAGCTTAGTGATGGTGTAAAGATAAATGTACATAAGAAGCCTTCAATGCTGCTGAGACTGAACAGGGTTTGCCCTTCTGTTTATTATATAGGATTAGGGGGTATCCCTAAATTGAAAAATTCGGAAGCAAATAAAAAATAAAATAAATGCGAGTAGTGTTAGTCACTGTGACTTCAGAGCCTGTATACAGGCAGTCCCCGAATTACAAACAAGATAGGGACTGTAGGTTTGTTCTTAAATTGAATTTGTTTGTAAGTCAGAACAGGTACATTTTTTTATGTGTAGCTCCAGCCAAAAAAAACTATTTTTAAGCTTTTTGGATAGCATAGGGAAGGGTTAACACCCCTGTAATGTTTGTTTTGCTGTTTATGTTTCTGTTCAGAAGACTGCACCTCAGTTGGATTTTGAAAATTTTGGGTTGTTGTGGAAACAAACCTTGGTGATAAAGCATCAGTGGAGACCCCTTTTTCCCATAATAACTCTTACAGGAGTGAATTTCCCTTCCTAGGGGGAGATTTCCTCTCACTTCCTGTTGTCTCCCTCCGTTTGTAAGTAGGAGTCGTTTGTAAGTCGGATGTTTGTAACTAGGGGACCGCCTGTATATCATTAAAAGATAAATAGGAAAATATAATTCCTGCAATGAAGTACAGTAAAATAGAAATGAATGAAAATGTACTTTTAGTCTCCCTTTAAATTTAAATTAATGAACACTGTGAGCTACTCACATTGCATCCGGCAATACAGCTAATTAAAACGGTCAATAAAAAGTAGATTCATTTTTCTGTTCCTGTTGTTTTAATATGTAATCCAATAATCTATCTTCATAATGTGTTTTTTTTTTTTTTTTTAGCAGCATAATGAAATTGCATTCTATAAACTGCTTCATCCTTCCGTAACAAAATGTCTATTACTCTACAGTAAGACAATTGTAGGGAAAAAAAAGACTTAATTTTGATATTTTCATGCTGTATCCCTAAGAGATGGAGCATGTAATTAAATGTGAAATTAAACTAATTGCTTAGAGGCAACCAGGAAACAAATTGGAAAGACCTGCATTTGCTCTGTTTCTGTAAATATTTGGTTAGTCTTGTTCATAATCAGTGTCTGTAACGTACCGCATGTTCAATTTGATGTTGATGGATAACTCATCTTACATATTTCTATTTAATTCTCATTTCACTGGAGTATTCACAGATGAGTGAATTATTGGGACATACATATCTTTCAGTGTGACAAATAAGGTCAGGAACAGTGGTGGAGGAGATGTGGTCACTGACAGTGTGCTGTTTGCTATGAAGGCTGTTTGTGATTTAATCAAGCGGAATAGCTGCAATTATTCGTTTATGTAAATTTTCTGAATATAAGCACGTTATTCTGTACAGATTTATTCAGTCTACAGAAATTGTTTCCTGTCCCTATAGTTACCTCTCGGTTATTAAAGGTGAACATAACAGCTGAACACACCTTAAAAGTAAACGTCTTTTAACCCCTTCACTGACATTTTTGTGAGCTTTTTTTCACACTTGAATAAAAAATAATTTTAGGCCTAAATATTAGTTAAAACCACAAAATATTATATATTTTTTGAAAGCAAAGACCCTGGAAAACCAAATAGTGGTAGTTCCAATTTTTATGCCGCACAATATTTGCGCAATGGCTTATCAAGTACAAACGTTCAGTAAAAAATACACTAAAGAAAATATTTGGGCACACAATCGGAATATATCACCCAATTATTTTGAAAAATATATAAAAGATGAGATTGTGGAGTGTAAATAGAACATACAATCAGACAGTAAGACCCAAAAGAATACCCTGATCACCACAAAGGTCTCAATCCGCGCCAAATGAATTAAAGATATACAAAATAGGTCTAAGCAGCTACTTTAACATATTAATTAGGTGAAACAGTAAAGTCAGCAAGCCAACAGTAGCGCTAAATGGAAAAAACAACAGTGCAAGAAATTAAAAAAGAGTCCACTATTATGTAGACAAGGTGACAATATGGCATCAGTATAGGTGTCCCAATCTAAGGAATCCCCGGAGATCTTCTATTCTGAGTCCATCACCAAACACCACGTGAACACTCAGATGTGCCCCACAGGAAAGGTTCTTACCAGAGATACGTGCTAGGCACTCTCATGCTCTAGCCACTATCGCCTGTTGTGCTTCCCTGTGCACCAGCTGATCATGGATCCCAGTCTCCAAATCTAGTTAATGGTATGAGGCAAAACTCCATATGCAGGATTAAAATTAAAAGGATTGCACCATAGCGTAAAATCATTTAGGATATTTATTTAAGCAACTCAAATGACAAGCATCTAAAAAAACATGAGAGGCAACCCCCCCAATGTATAAACTCTTACCAGAGGATAAGAAATAAACAGCACATATCAGTCAGTGGCACACTGCAAACGCCAGCCGTCCCAGGACCTCTCTCAGACCTCCGGCCGGGGGGGTTGCCTCTCATGTTTTTTTAGATGCTTGTCATTCGAGTTGCTTAAATAAATATCCTAAATGATTTTACGATATGGTGCGATCCTTTTCATTTTCATCCTGCATATGGAGTTCTGCCTCACATCATTAACTAGAGTTGATGACTGGGATCCGTGATCAGCTGGTGCACAGGGAAGCACAACAGGTGATAGTGGCTAGAGCATGAGAGTGCCTAGCACGTATCTCTGGTAAGAACCTTTCCTTTGGGGCACATCTGAGTGTTCACGTGGTGTTTGGTGATGGACTCAGAATAGAATATCTCCAGGGATTCCTTAGATTGGGACACCTATACTGATGCCATATTGTCACCTTGTCTACATAATAGTGGACTCTTTTTTTAATTTCTTGCACTGTTGTTTTTTCCATTTAGCGCTACTGTTGGCTTGCTGACTTTACTGTTTCATGTAAATAGAACATACCAAGCTTTAAATTTGCACTTGTCCGCAAAGAGATGATGGACGCCGGTATCCTGTATTTTCCATAGACAGAACTCCCTCTTCATGCCAAGTGCCCGAAAATATACCACCTCTCGGAGGCCGGGCCTTGGCACCGAGCGGCCACCTATTTGTGTGCAATAGTGCCAACAGTACTGTGCTGAGAGGGTGCGCCTTGCATGCCGGTGGCTCATGGAAAGTTCCCGATCACCGTTTGTGTGTCCAATCATGGAGGTCATGTGGCCATAAGCCCTGTCCCGCCTCCTGGCATAACAAACCCCTTAAAAGGCCAGTGGCAGCCAGTGCCAAGGGGTTTAAAGCCCCAACAGGTCATCAGTTTAGAGTTAACTGTGAATCATTGGGCCAGAATTATTGATTTCACTCTGGCAAGGGCTGTGATAAGTAGCATGTGTATGATGTTTTCATATGTAGGCATCCCCCATGGGTGCTTTTATATTCAAGTGAAAATTTTGGGGGGATTAAGTGCTTTGGTGTAACTTTTATTTTTTAACATTATTTTTTTACTTCCACTAAAACCTTACATCACATAGGGGACAATAAACCCCCCTATGTGTAATCATATTTTTGTGACCCCTGATGTTTCACCTGCCTTTCATTGAAGCTAATGGAGTGCAGAAACTGGAAGTGACATTTCACACGTCCCTTCTGGGTTCATTCTACTTGGGGAAGTAGATGGAGGTTCACATGGTGTCCATCCCCACCCCCCCCAGTGAAACCTGTTATGCAGGTCCCGAACCCCCAGGAGGGATACCAGAGCCCTGGAAACATGGCCAGGGGATCATTACGGGTAAGGGAGTGCACTCCAGGGGTCAGAGAAAAAGATCCTGTGGCTGTACAGCCACCAGATTGCTTTCATTAGAAAGATAAAAGTTGACTTGTGAAGTGTGAGTGTGTGTGAAACCTCTCGCTACCACTGCTGTAAGGGATATAGCAGTGGTGGTAAAGGGATTAAACCAATGACCCTCATTTATGAAATGGTAAAAGTCTAAAGCCTAGTACACACATGATCAAAAATCGTACAAAAAATACTACGTTTGAAGCGATAGTATGATCATCTGATCGTTAATACACAGCATTTGAGAGCTGATCACAACAGTTCATGTCAAATTTTTGACAGGACAAACACTAAGGCCTCATACACACGGGCATTAAAACAGCCACATTTTTTAGCTGTTTTTACAGCTTAAAAACGCCTCTCCATGTTATTCAGTGGCCTCATACACACGCTGATGTTTTTGAGCTGTAAGTGGCGTCAGCTTTCTTAAGCTGTAAAAAGAACACAGGACCAGGAAGCTGCAGCGCTAGAGCTGTTTTGACACTGATGCAAGTAAAAGCTCAAAAACGCGGCTTAACGTTGTATACACAGCGTTAAGCCTTGTCAGGTGTTCTTTTCAAAATCAATGGTTCCCTATGGGATCCCATTGATTTGAATAGAAGTCGCACCAGAAGTCGGATCATGATATGTACGTGGCTCCGCCCTACCGGTTTCATCAGATGTGATGAAACTGGTAGGGCAGAGCCATGTACACACATCCACCACGCTACTGTGCATGAGCGGCCTTGTGTGGCCATTTTGGGAACTGGCAGTTTTATGGTCTTTTAAAGCCGGAAACATGTGAGTTTGTTGCGTATGTTTTATTATAATAAATTTATTTTACTGGATTGCGCTATGTTGGCGTTCTATATCTCTGCATGATTATCTGGCTGAGACTGTCTGATGTATTACATCCATCTGTGACTTGGAACGAGGAGCTGGCAAGGAGAGAGGATTTTTTCCTCTGCTGTTTATTGTAAACAAAGCGCGATTGACCGCTCTTATCCAGGGGGTCGCATGAGTGAGGGTAAGAGCGGTGTGTATATAGTGGTGATTGTCCCGTTACTCTGCTATTTCCATCACGGCTGCTGGGATCTATCCTATCATGCAAGACTCATATTGAATTTTATATGGACATATGATTACTGTTTGTTGATGTGAGCGCTGCACCTTTTATCCAGATTGCCTTTAATGTTCTGTGTTGAAAATTGTGCTTAGCTGCTATCTTCATTTCTACCCACCTGACTATATCATTGTTGTTGTACTGATTTTTCTTTGCACAATTTTTTTCTCTAGATTATAATCTCACATTCTTGTCTGAGGCAAAATGCTCATCTCCCAGAAGGGCACGATGGGCTCTTTTTCTGTCAAGCTTCAATTACATAGTTTCATTCTTACCCCAGTACTAAGAATTTAAGGGCTGATGGATTGTCGCAACAGTTTTCCTCTGCTTCCAAGATGGAGTCGTTTCCTGTTCCTGTGGTACCTCCCGACCGTATTCTGACTACTGTTTGTACTAGTCTCACTTCACCTTTTGGGTGACAGAATTCTTGACACTCGGATCCATTCTCCTCCTGAGAAACCTTCTGACCTCTGCTTTGTCCGTGAGAATCTGTGCACTGCTTTGCTCCAGACTTACCATTCTCCCAAGGCTGCTGGTTACCCAGGAAATAATCAACTCATTTGGGCTATTTCTCAACAATTCTGGTGGCCTAGTATCCACGCTGATGTAGCCGCCTTTGTAGCTGCTTGTTCCATGTGTGCTCAGAGTAAGACACCACAACACCTTCCAGTGAGCCTCCTACAACCCATTCCCAATGGAGAGAGGCCTTTGACCCACCGGTCTATGGATTTTATTGTGGAGTTATACAACTCCCAGGGCAGCACAGTTCTCCTTATGGTGATTGACCGGTTCTCGAAAATGTCACATTGCATTCCACTTAAGAAGTTGCCCCCATCCAAAGAACTGGAATTCATTTTTGCTTGGGAGATCTTTCGCTTACATGGGCCACCCAAGGTTATCATCTCGGACAGGGGTAGCCAATTTGTCTTCAGGTTTTGGCAAGCTTTTTGTGCATAGTTGGGAATTCAGCTTTCCTTCTCTTCTGTGTATCATCCGCAATCCAATGGGGCCACAGAACGAGCCAACCACGCCTTGGAGCAGTTTCTACTTTGCTATATCTCTGTAATGATGTCTATATTAAGCGCGCTCTTTGTCCTCACCACTGGGATAAGGTGGCAACGCTTTGCATAAGAATAAATATATAGGTGCATATAGTGCATAAACAAAGTGCTTAATTCAAAATGATCAAATAAATGTAAATAAGGTGCATATCTCTAACCACCATAACAACTGGTCAGACCTCTTACCTTGGGAGGAGTTTGCTCACAATAGTGTCGTCAATGCCGCTTCCGGTTTGTCTCAGTTTATGGCGAATTTTGGTTTCTAACCATCCATGTTGCCTGACTCATTTGTTCCTCAAAGAATTCCTGTGTTAGAGAAGCATCTCCGTGGTCATCATTCCACTTGGGTACAGGTCCAAAAGTCCTTGTGACGTGCCAATGACACGTACAGACTGTATGCTAACCGCAGACACCTACCTGCACCTACCAATTCGGGAGAGGGTCTGGCTGTCATCTCGCAACCTCCGACTCCATGTTCCCTCACTGAAACTGGCACCATGATTTATTGGGCCTTTTCATATTCTTCGTAAGTTCAACCCAGTGGCTTATGCATTAGACCTTCCTTCTAATATGCAAATTTCAAATGTATTCCATGTCTCCTTATTAAAACCTTTGGTATGCAACCACTTCGATACCACGTCCTCACCCGGTTCAGGTTGAGAACCATGAGGAGTATGAGATACAATCTATCATTGACTCCCATAGGTTCCGTGGGCGCATACAGTACAGTACCTGGTTCATTGGAAAGGATACGGTCCGGAGGAAGGCTCTTGGTTCTCATCCTCAGATGTACATGCTCCTGTTCTCCTCAATGCTTTCCATAGAGGTTTTCTCCTCAAACCAGGTAGTCCTCCGAGGAGGGGTCGTTGAGGAGGGGTATTGTCAGGGCTGGGCTCAGTCCTTCCTTCTCAGAGCTCAGGTTGCTTAAATGTCGGTTAATTGCCAGCACTCATCATTCCACAGTGACTCACTTGGTGATCATTTCCTGCTCGTCAGCAAGCCCCCTGGCTATTTAAACTGCCTGGTTTAGTTCTCCTGTGCCTTCGCCTTGGTCAACATACTAGAGACTCTCCGCTGTGTTCCTGTTGAAGATTTGCCTGGCTGACGCCTCTTTTGGTTCCTGATCCTGTCTGCTGCCTCCGATCACAGTGATCTCTGGCTTCCCGATTTCCTGGATTGTTCTGATTACCTGATTTGGCTACTGAACCCTGGCTTGTTTTGACATTTACTATTTGTACCATTTTTACCATTTTATTAAAAGGTGTGACTTTTACTGCATTTTCTGTCTCAGTCTCATTCATGGTTCCTGACAGTATGCCCACACTCCACACCCACTCCTGAAACAGGAAAAAAGATTTGTAATGCAATGTGCACTTTCTAAAGAATACAGAAAGGGAAAGACTGCAGAAATACATGTAAAACCTATGTAGGAGGATTTGTTTTATCCCTGTGTCATCTGAGGCTATTCACATCACTGGGTATAGGAGAGGGTTTACTTCCACTTTAAGGCTGCATGCGTACAAGCTTATTAAAATAATCACTGCCCAGGATCTGATAGAAATATCAGCCTTAAAAGGTTCAGTCTGATGCATATTTATGTGTGTTTATGTGCATATGGTGTTTAAAGTCATATGTGTGTAAACACATTCTATTGCCTGCCCTAGAATATTAAAATGTTGTAGCCACTAGAACGAATTTACGTACATAAATAATACCATTACACTCCTCTCTGAACACAGGTTTGGGGCATTTTGTATGCCCCTAAATACTGATCTAAAGTACAAATCTAAAACCCACAATATGAAAGGACACATTGGCTAAAACCGAGCATAAAAGGATAAAATAATAAATAAATTAGCTTCTAAAAGTGACATTTTTTTGCCCACATGAATGAGGCCTAAATCTTAGCAGCAGTGCTGTCAGAGGGGGACATAGATTTTTGTCCTTCACTAAAAATGTGGCAAAGATAATGGCTGTTTGCTTCTTCATTTGGGGGTGAAGAATTATGGAAGGTATGGAAGCATAGCAGGATCAAAATACACACGCCTTGTTGTAATGTAATGTTATTAGCAACTTCAATACAGGACACTTATACCCCCTTCCTGCCCAGACCAATTTACAGCATTCAGTGCTCTCACACTTTGAATGCTAATTACTCAGTCATGTAACAATGTACCCAAACACATTTGTTATCATTTGTTTCACACAAATAGAGCTTTCTTTTGGTGGTATTTAATCACCTCTGGGTTTTTTATTTTTATTACCCCCCCATTATTTTTATTTTTTGGGTCTCCACTAATTTATGGTGGTTTTCTTTCGAGATAAACACACTTT
>BLSH010349627.1:134157-156554 GCA_018402905.1 Glandirana rugosa | reverse complement strand
GAAATGATGCAGAGGTGATCAAATACCACCAAAAGAAAGCTCTATTTGTGGGGAAAAAAAGGAGGCAAGTTTTGTTTGGGTACAAAATCGCATGACTGCGCAATTGTCAGTTAAAGCGACACAGTGCTGAATCGCAAAAAGTGCTCTGGTCCTACAATGGGAAACCCTTCTGGGGGTGAAGCGGTTAAACTGATAGATCTGATTATGGCACAGTAAATGATTTTTGAAATCTAACAAAAGTTTAATGATCTTAAAGAAAATAGGAAAATAATGTATATGTGGTGTAGGACCCTTCCCCCACAGATAGATAGTGGGACTTTATTGGTACTGATTAACCCTCTCTGAATAATCAGACAGATACTACAGGTATCTTAATATGTATATCAAAAATTTAATCTTGAATAGAAATACCAATACATTATAAAAATCCCAAATAAGGGAAGAAATATGACAAAATACATGTACAGAATAACCGGACAGTACAATACAAAAACCAGAATCGGTCCGGGTGCTCCCAGTCGATGGAATGATGGTGAACTCCAATGACTGGCTAGTAGGGGATACGTATATGTTCTTACCAACGCGTTTCGCCTGTTGCGACTTCCTCAGGGGAAGGCGAGCAGAGACCAACTAAGGGTATCCGTATCCTGGGTAAGTATAACAGAGTCCAATGTAATATAAAAAATATATATAAATACGTTGCTAATTTCACTGCATTTATACACAATGTCCCGTTTCCGGGATAAATCCAAATCAGCCATATTTACGTCTAATCATAAGCATAAAATTAAATAGATAGAGACATTTCATTCATGTTGCACAAAAAAATCGAGGTACCTTAATATTTTCTGAGAGGGGGGGACACTCCGTGTTTAACCATCTGACCGTATCAATCCCAATTTCATACACCTGTAGCGGATCTGTAGATGCACAAATCACAGCTGTTGTGTATGTAGTCAGCCCAAGCCTCGAATAGAGAACAGGGTAGCTATATAATGAAAAAATCAATCAATGATCATTTACGGATCATACCCGTATTTGTCCCCTGCAGACCGTTTGGGGTCAAGCCGTACGACTTACATAATTGATGCACCAAATCAGGAATAAGAGATGTCCGACTGTCCTTACGCACCATCTAATAGTCATAATGATAGGGGAAAAATTGTGGGTGGTAAGCAACGGGAGGTGATAACTCAAAAAAGAGGATATTAAAATATAAGGAGAGCTTAAAGCACATACCCAGGTTGTAGGGTAGTATAAGCACGGTCTTATAGAAAGATCCTTCAATTTAGTAACTGTAGATCAAGTGGCATTGTCCTCCAAGCAACACAACCTAGAGGACAAATGACAAAACCCTGTAATATTAAACAGGTGCCCCCTAAGTGATACCCATTCCCGTTGGTAACGTGGCGGTCCCCAAAAAGAAACCCCCAAATGCGTCCAATATACCTTTTGTAGATGTAAACAGCATCAGGCATCCGCAGATTCGTCAGCATCTGAGCTAGGACGCCGGGAGGGTGGTTTAAATAGTATAACATTGGCGCCAAAACACTTTTCTCGGCGCTCCGGAAGTGACCTTGCAGTGCAGCTGCGAAAGTCTTCCCGGCTGCATAAGAGTCTACACGGTGGTTCCGCCCCCGGAGCAACACAGTGCCCCATATACGCTCTGTCTAAATTAACCTCCATATGACAGAGCGTGGACAAAACCGCCTCTCTGACCCGACTATCCCTCCCAACTGTCAGCAGTGCCTGCTTATAGTCAAGCATAACGGTGTAAACAGCAGATGGTCATCTCCCATCACACATAGCTACATCGGGCGTTATTAGGCAACCAACATCAGCCTTTCTATTCCTACTGGAGATTAAGACCACATAAGATACTGGTCGCCGAATGGCGGGACGGTGGTGGCCCGGCAGGGGTTTCACAAGGAGGATCCAATGGGACCCTCCAGAAGCCCCCCCGGGATGGTACAAAGGGGGGGGGAGAGAAAGGGAGGGAAGAACATAGATCCACATATGAGGCTAACTGCCGGATGGAGCCTCCCCGTCCCGCCATAGTTACCGGTATTGATCACTAATAGTAGTTCAGTCATAATAAGTCTAATTTAAGAAAACAACAGAAATAAAAAAAATAAAAAAAAAGATGAGGCTAAACCATGATACAGAGGGGTATTTCACACAAAAAGAGAAGTCACTAATTATGTCAAAAAATTTAGAAAGACAAAATGGAGATAAAAAGAATGACATTTCTGTGAGACCTCAAATATTATTAAAATGGAAAAATGTATAAATTGAAGTGTGGAGGTCCACATAAATAAAGTCCTCTGAAACCATAGAAAGAGGCACTTCAAAAGAGGAGCCTATATAACAAGCAGTAATGAAGATATTGTTAGAACACAAGCATAGTTTTATTACAATGCTCACCAGGCTTATCTCCAAGCCATGGCTTGCTCCTGTCTACCTGTTACTGTTCCAGCTTGTTTCCTGGCCACAGCTCACTCTTGTCTAACTGATGCTGACCTGGCCTGCTTCTCTGACTATTGTATTTGATGCCCACTTTCTGATCACTGGGCTTGTCTGCTGTCCTGCTGCCTGTTCTAGCCTATTTGGTGCAAACTAACAAGCTCAAGGAAACTATACCATCCAGGTTTGTCTACTGCTCCTCTGGAGCACTCCTTGTTCAAGACTCCCCCTCCAAGCCATCTCCTTGGGCCAGTGCAATCTGCTTGGGAGTTTCGGAACCTATGCCACTCTACATCCTCACATTTCCTCATCACTCCTGGGACATTGGAACTGGAGGTACAAAGGGCCCCTTTGTCACTACGGTCTCTAACCAGGTACATGATACCTTTAGATTGACACAGAATGGTTATTCAAGGATAATGATCTAAAGAGCAGAAGTGGAAAAATATAGGACTGTAATGCTTCAAAATAACAGCAATGTGAAAAAGAGATCAAAAGAATGAAACTGGATCAGTCCCAACCATTTCTACAGCTCTTAGTTTGGATTATCAAGAAGTGATTAAGATCATTACAGGACATTTGAGCAATGATTATGATCTAGGCTGCAAAAAGGTGTTAGAATATAGTGTTCAGTAAGTGAATTGCTATGCATTAAAATCAGGCCAGAAAAGAATGTAGGTTTAGTGTTAATAGTAGATGTTTGGGATGCATGTTTGTGCTATTTCCAACACAAAACATGTAATATCTCTTATTTGATCCAAAAAATAAATATACTCTTCTTCACCATGTGTTCTTCATCATATACTGTACATTCACAAACAACACTGTATTCAGACACAGTGTAATTTTTTTTTCTTTTTAGACAACATAGAGTTGTTTAATCCCACACCATACCCCACAATGCAGAAAGCTGGGTGAGACTACTTAAATATTGTGCACTGACGCAAGCTCCCTTCACTGCAACCGGTGGGGATATCTCAGTCTCAGCTTTAAGCGGCACTGCAAGTTTCAAAAAAATCCCTAATGGTAGAGATTGTATGAATCCATTTATCAAAATGGATTAAAATCGAAAAAAATGCATGAGAATAAAAATGTGCCAAACAGGTGAGAAGATGAGCTAAGCAGATAATAAAAACATGCTTACACGTGTGTATACAAACTGTCACGCTAAATATTGTGTTGTGTGAATACATTTTCACTCTTGTCTGTTTGGCACATTTTTAATTCTCTTCAGTTTGACACATTTTTTAATACTCTTCAGTTTGCCACATTTTTATTCTTATATCTTTTTTTTTGTGTAGCACCCTGGTCTTGAACATGGATGCTGTTAAATCTAGCTTGCTGGGTGGTAACTAGCCCAGCTAATTATTAGGGGATCTCCTGATTCGTTCCCTAACTCTGAGTTTGATGCACCTCTCCCCTCTGCCACTGGGTGACATTGTTACTTATGGCATTGGAATGATAAAGTGTAAATGAACTTGGAATATGAGTGGATAGGTTGTTCTGCTGGGAGAGCCTATTTATTTGGGAGGAGTCAGGTGATCGGGTTTCTGTGCCCCCTGGACGGTTGTTTGGGTGGACGTGTGCTGAAAGCTCCCGTCTGCTATGCCAGAAGCCTGAGGCTTATCCAAGAGTTCTTGGTTGAGGCCTACCCAGGACAAGAAGGAGCAGCATAGGGTTGGGGCTTCATGTTAGAAGCCTAACCAAGTTGCATGGGTTCTGTCGGCCAGAGAGCCCCTCTTTGTCGGAGGTGAAGGGACAGAGTTGCTAATGAGGGACAACCATTCCTGTCAGGGCCGGTACAAGGCAGGGGCGGAAGGAGCGGATGCCCTTGGTGGTACAATTTTCAGGAGGAGGTGGGGCGCAAGTGAAGTGCCGGCAGTGTGCTTGACAACTGTGTGTCACTGTACACACTAGCCGGCGCTAGCCTGTCTGTTAGATGTGCTGAGTGCACTCCTGCACCCGGCGCAACAAGCCTTTAACCTCCTTCTCCAGCACCCCTCCATCTGTCCTTCTCCAGCCCCCCTCCATTTTCCTCTACCCACTGTGTCCTCCTCTGCCTCCCCTCGTCCCCCACAGCCTGCTTCCCTCCTCTCCTCTCCCGCTGGCTGCAGGGGTGATGTGTCAGGATGACGAGCGGAGGAAGGGGCCTGTAAATATGTAATTTACCGGTCCCTTCCTTGTCTGAATTGGACATTGAGAGCGTTTGTTACTATACTCTCCTGTATCCTGTAAAAACTGAGCAGAGTAACCTGTGTGTCATTCTGCTTCAGTGTATGAATGGATGGGAGCCCTTGTCTCCTGTCCATTCATCTTCAGTACTGAGAAAGGGACTGGGAAATCTCTGTCCTCAGTCCCTTTCCCTGTCTCAAAGGGGAGATGTTAGGGGTCTGTTTAGACGCCTAATATCTCACCAATGCCCCCCCAACAGGGCTAAAAAAAAATCAATAAATATTAAAATTAAGTTGTAGTGCGAGGGTGTACCAATATGGCCGCCGTGTCCAAGAGGCAGGCCCAGGGAACAGACTGCGCAGCTGAGGGCAGGCAATTAATCGCCATAGCATCATTAAACTTCACCCCCCCAGCCCCAGAGAAGCTCTATGCAGGGTCTCAGTCCCTCCACGACCTCCACGGAATCCCTCCTGGGCAGAGAGTTTAGGAATCTAGCAGGCTCTCCTTCAGGCCTACCACCATCCCCCTATCAGGAAATTACGGTACTAAACACCCCTATTCAGGACCCAGCCTCCCTTCCAGGTGATCTTTATCAGAAACTAGCCGACATTCTGGACAGGGGTCTGGCTTCAACCGCTGCTAAAATAACGGGGGAAATGAAAGCAAACTTTCAGAACTTGGGGGTCCGAATGGAGGCCATAGAAAATAGACTGGACTTGACTAACCAAACCTCTGATCACATACAAGTCCTACAGGAGCATTTAGATTCAGTTCTTTCCAGAATTGATAAATTAGAAAATCGCTCAAGGAGATACAACTTTCAGATTAGGGGGCTCCCTGAGACATTTACGGACCCCTCACAAGTGGCTCAGGACATCATCAAAAATTGTTACCCTAGCGCCTCCTCCTCTTCTTCAGACACCCCGGCCTCTGGCGAATGGGGTGTCTGGACTAAGATTCAGACATTTGGGGCGTATGGCCCCAGGGGGTCACCCCTTCGGTCCATACAGGCTTGTTGGAAGATGTACCTATTGACATCTTCATACCTTGTTTTGTTTGTCATTCTTCTTCTCTCCTTCTCTTCAGTCCTTTCCTCCTGTCTTCTCTTTACTCTGCTCTGGGGAAAGCTAATTGATTGTCTCTTTGTAATCCATTACCAGTTGTTTTGTATCGCAAACTGCAATCTGCTTCATCAACGGGTGTTCTGGATTTTCCTCCGGATAAGCTCTAAACTTCTCAAAAAGGTAAGTGTCACAGTCCTGGTGGTGGAGTCTGTCTTATGCAGGGAACAACCGCTCTTACACACCCGATTCAGGGACCCCTGGTAGTGTAAACAGGAAGTCCCGGAGTGCGGGATGGCATGAGGGCTGGATGGTCACTGGTGGTAGTGTGAAGTTCCAGATGGTCGTGCAGGGTGAAGGATGGTCGTGCAGGCTGGGTCAGTAACTGGCAGGCGGTGCAGTACAAGGGATCAGGCAAGAGAGGTCGAAGTCCAAGCAAGGGTTCGTTAACAGACTGGCAGCGGAAGTACAGAGGGATCAGACAATCGGATGGTCGAGGATAGCCGGGGTCGGTGCAGGCAGATAATCAGCGGGTCAGAGCAAGCCGGGTCCGAACAGGTAAACAGGAACACACACAGGAACAGGTCACAGGAACAGAGCTAATGCTCACAGGTACTCAGATGCTGTAGAATGTACAGCACCTGCTGACAGGTGCAGGAAGCTTAAATACCCTGTTTGGCGCTGTTTCCAGGAACACAGGATACAGGGATCTGGCCAATCTTCTCCTAACACTGCCCCCCCCAAAGGGGCAGCCTCCAGATGCCCAGCCTGGCCAGCTTGGTGGGGTTGTTATCCATGAATGTCTGGAGTCTGGATACAGTCGTCAGCATGGAGGTTAGCTTCGGGCTCCCACAAGCTCTCTTCTGGCCCGTAACTTCTCCACTTCATGAGTTACTGGACCCCGCCACCCCTCTTTCTGCAGTCGAGTATTGCTTCAACCTCAAATTCTTCTGCTCCATCAACCAGGACCGGGGCAGGGGGAGCTATAGCTCTATTAGGGAAGGGGTCCAGGGCCACTGGCTTCAGTAAGGACACGTGGAACACTGGGTGTATCCGTAGGGACGGTGGGAGCTCCAACTCGTAGAAGACCTGGTTGACCTTCCTTTTAACTGAGAAGGGGCCATGAATAGTGGGCCCAGCTTTCTAGACGGGTATAATAGTTTCAAGTTCTTTGTAGACAACCAAGTCTTGTCACCGGGTTGGAAATTGAGTTCACCCCATTTTTTCTTGTCGAAAGCTGCCTTGGTAACTTCTTGCGACTTGGCAAGTGTCTCCTGCAAGAGTTTCCAGTTGGCCCTGAAAAACTGAGCTGTTTCGTGTGCTGCTGGTACCGCACTCTCGCTTGCCAGACTGGGAAGCATGGTAGGGTGGAATCCGTAATTGGCCCAGAAGGGTGATTGTTTAGTCGCAGAATGTACTGAGTTGTTATAGGTGAATTCTGCCAAGGGTAGCAGCATGCACCAGTTGTCATGGGAGTATGCAGAAAAAAAACGGAGATATTGTTCCAATGTATAGTTTGTCCTCTCGGTCTGGCCGTTGGTTTGGGGGTGATATGCGGTTGAGTAGGACAGGTCAATCTCCAGAGCCACACCTGAGGGCTTTTCAGAACCAAGAGGTGACTGGACCCCCCCCCCCCCCCGATCAGACACAATGTTCTCTGGGACGACATGCAGCCGGATTATTTCCTTAATAAAGATCTCAGAAGTTTCCTTTGCGGTGGGGGTGCCCTTCATCGGAAGGAAGTGTGCCATCTTTGTGAGTCTATCCACAACCACGGAGATTATGGTGTGCCCTTTGGCTGGGGGTAGCTCTACTATGAAGTCCATTGAAATCTTGGACCATGGCCAGTCAGGTATAGGGAGAGGTTTCAAGAGCCCCCAGGCCCTGGTCTTGTCCGTCTTGTTTCTGGCACAAGTAGAACAGGAGCGGACATATTCCAGACAGTCTTCAGAAAGCAGTGGTCACCAAAAAGAGCGTAGCACCAGTTCAGCAGTTTTCCGGGTGCCGAAGTGCCCGGCAAGTTTGTGGTCATGGTGAAATTTTAGAATCACAGAGCGTAGCTCCTTGGGGACATAGATTTGGTTATGATGCCACCAGAGGCTATCCTTCCAGGTCAGCCCTTGGCCAGGTGATGCTGATGAGCAGGCAGAGGTTCTCCGGATCTGCGAGAGTAAGTCATCCTGAGTGAACAGAAAGTTTCTAGATTGTAGGATGGTATCTGGAGGAGCAGGTGTTCCAGGTTCCGAATACATTCGGAATAGCACATCGGGCTTACTGTTCTTAGCCCCTGGCCGGTATGTCAGGTGGAACTGAAATCTGGAAAAGAACAGCGCCCAGCGGGCCTGGCGGGGTCGGAGTCTTTTGGCCATGCAGAGGTACTCCAGATTTTTTTGTGGTCCATATATATCAGGATGGGGTGCTGAGCACCCCTCCAACAGATAGCGCCATTCCTCCAGAGCGGCCTTGATGGCCAACAACTCACTGTTCCCTCCAGGACATAAGGCAGGGTTGCATCGGGGTGTTTCAAAATAGGTGCTGTGGAAAAAAGTCTTTTCAGGGCGCGGAAGGCGTCTTGCACCCCAGATGGCCTCGCTGACCCTGTTTTGTAATTTGGGTGATGGGGGCGATTATTGCTGAGAATCCCTTAATGAACCTCCTGTAAAAATTGGCGAATCCGACGAATCATTGGACCCCTTTCTTATCCACAGGTGCTGGCCAGTCCAAAATAGCTGTGACCTTCTGAGGGTCCATGGTAACCCCCGTGATAAGATTAGTCCAAGAAAGGGGACGCTCAAGCGCTCAAAAGCATATTTTTTGGCTTTAGCATAAAGTCTATGTTGCCGCAAATAGCTGAGGACACAGCTGACATGCTGGCGATGCTCTTCCAGTGATGAGGAAAAAATGTAAATGTCATCCAAGTAGATTATGACGAAGATGTCCAGGTAATCACGGAACACATCATTAACGAGATGCTGGAAGGTGGCTGGAGCATTGCAGAGCCCGAAGGGCATGCCGAGATACTCGTAGTGGCCAAAACGAGTCCGGAAGGCGGTCTTCCACTCGTCTCCCTCCCTGATGCGAATCAAGTTGTAAGCCCCTCGTAGATCCCATTTAGTGAACACGGTGGCCAACCCAAGCCTTTGAAAAACTTCAGGAACAAGCGGAAGCGGATAGCGGTTTTTGACCGTGATTCGGTTTAACTTTCTATAATCTATGCACGGGCGGAGGGTATGATCTTTCTTTTCCACAAAGAAAATGCCTGCCCCGGCAGGAGATGTAGAGGGTCGTATGAACACTTTGGCCAGATTCTCGTCTAAATAAGCCTTGAGGGCCATCAACTCGGGGTCAGACAGTGGGTAAATACATCCGAAAGGGACCTCGGTTCCTGGCAGTAGCTCTATGGGGCAGTCATAGGGCCTGTGAGGTGGTAGTTGGTCTGCCCCCTTTTTACTGAAAACATTGAGATACTCGTGGTACACTGAGGGTACAGCTTGACGAGTTTCTGGGTCTGAATCAGAGTCCAAGCTCAAGAGTGAGGGGCCCACATTCCGGGATGGAAGCAGGCAGTGTTGGCCACAGTAAGGAGACAGGAATTGGACATGTCCAGAGGACCAGTTTATGTTGGGGCTGTGTGCCCGGAGCCAAGGCAGCCCCAAGATGATGTGGAACAGAGGTGAGGTGATGACATCAAGTATAAGTAGCTCCTGGTGTCCCTCTGTTGCAGAGACAGGAATCAGATGGGTCTCTGTGGTGACCGGGCCGGATTTAATGGCCGTCCCATCAGCCAGGCGAACAGTCATTTTGTGCGCCTTGCGGCGCAGGGGCATCTGATGTAGCGTTGCAAAGGCCTGGTCCACAAAGCAGCTACACGCCCCTGAATCAATGATTGCCGGAACTTGGATACTCCCTCTGGGCAACTGTAAAGAGATAAGGAGAGTCAGGTAAGACACATTACGGTTGACAGATGCTGCATCCTGGTTGGTCTGATGGTGCCACTTACTGGCTTTGGCAGGGCAGGTCCTCACCATGTGTCCGAGCTCTCCACGGTACAGACATAGGTTTAACACCCGGTGCCGCTGTCTCTCCTCTGGGGTGAGAGATGGGCGCAGGAGACTGATCTGCATGGGTTCAGGTAGGTCTGCTGGTGCAGCTGAAGCTGGTGCGGGAGCTACATGGCTAGGGACCCGGGGCATCATCCTGGTCAGGCGTGAAACGGTGGATGTGCCAGCAGTATGCTTGGCCCGGCGTTCCCTGAGCCTCCGGTCAATTTGAATGGCCAGGTTTATCAGGGCCTCCAGGGTCGCAGGCACCCCGACACGGACGAGCTTATCCTTCAGTGGCTCTGACAGGCCTAGGTGGAATTGATAACAGAGTGCCGCATCATTCCAGGCGGTGTCAGCACTCCAACGCCTGAACTCAGCCACATATTCCTCTGCAGTGCGCCGACCCTGCTGCAGGACATGCAGGGTGGCCTCAGCGGTGGCTGCAAGTCGGGGGTCCTGATATAGTCGGGCCATGGCATCAAAGAAGTCTTTCAGGGTTGCCACTTCAGGTGCTCGCTGTTCCCAGAGTCGATGGGCCCAGGTCTGGGGCTCCCCCTGCAGCAGGGAGATCACCAGGCCCACCTTAGTAACTTCCAAGGAGAAGGCGCGTGGCTGTAATCCGAAGTACAGCTCGCATGCACTGCGGAAGGACCTGAACTTACTCCGATCCCCCACAAACTTGTCAGGCAGGGGGACCTTGGGCTCTGATGGTAGCGCCACAATGGTGCCGGCTGCTGCAGCTCCGCCTCCCGATGCAGAGGGGGCAGAGAGTTCATGCATTTCTCGCACTTCTCCCTCCAGCCGGGTATAGCCCTTCCTGTAGGTTTTTCACGGCTTGTGTGACCCCAGCCAAATGGACGCAAAGCTCGTCCATGGGTGAGGGTGTTCCCTGTGCAGACTTGGACATGGCTGTCCGTTACTGTCACGGTCCTGGTGGTGGAGTCTGTCTTATGCAGGGTACAACAGCTCTTACACACCCGTTTCGGGGACCCCTGGTAGTGTAAACAGGAAGTCCCGGAGTGCAGGATGGCACTTGGGCTGGATGGTCACTGGTGGTAGTGTGAAGTTCCAGATAGTCGTATAGACGCACACAAACTGCCCAGAAAGTCCAAAAACGGTCAGGAACACAGGATACAGGGATCTGGCCAATCTTCTCCTAACAGTAGGTGACCCTTTATTCTCTTGTCTCATACTACGCAGCTAACAGAGGTCAAACTGATTTCTTCCAAACCATGTTTCAGGTGCTGGACCCCCTCTTGGAGGGGACTCCTATTTTTGGGGGAGACTCCAACATTGCGTTCGACCAGGGGTTGGACAAATCTAATCCCATGAAACCGCATCTGACTTGCCCTTCAAAAGTTAGTCTCAAAATTGACCGGATGTTACACATTCAGGGACTGGTGGATGTCTGGCGGGATGTGCACCCCTTGAAAAGGGACTTTATTCACTTTTCAAATCCTCACCACTCCTACTCACGGATCGACCACATCCTAAACCCATACTACAAACTTCCACTGGTGATTAATTCACAAATTGTTGACACTCCAAATTCTGACCACTCCGTAGTCACCATGTCCCTCTTATGCGACACCCCGGGCCGTTCCCCCTTCTTTTGGATGCTGAATGATTCCCTTTCTTAATGACCAAGTGACAGTCAATATCATTGATAAGGCGCTGAAAGAATACTTTTTGCTCAATAATACTGAAGATGTCTCAGCAGAAACTATATGGGCAGCACATAAGGTGTCCAGAAAAGGAACATTAATTCAAATTGCTATAAAGCGCAAAAAAGAACACTCCGCTGAGATCACAAAGTTGGAACACACCTATAAATCCCTCAAAGCTTGACATAAAAACAGCCCATCATCGGTTTTGCTAGACCAAATAGACATGATTAGAACTCAACTAAATCTCGCCCTAACAACGAAGGCCGAAAAACAAATATGGTGGAGCGGTGTGAAGTTTTATTCCCAAAAGGATATGATTGGGCCAATGCTGGCCGCCAGATTGACCCCACGCAGTAGAATTCACGCCCTCCCCAAAATTCGGACCCGAGACCAGGTCACCACAAATCCAACTAAGATCCTCCAAGCTTTTGGGGATTTCTACACAAAACTTTATAGTTCCCCAAAACATGACCACAAAGGAGGCATCTGCCAGTTCCTGGACTCACTTCCAATCCCAAAACTAACGGAAGAGCATAAGGCCTCGCTTGAAAGCGATATTTCAGATAGGGAGATTATGGATGTCATTAAACAATTAAAAGGTTAATCAGCCCCAGGACCGGATGGTCTCTCTGCCCCCTATTACAAAACGTTTGCCCCTACATTACTTCCACATATGGCCAAGTTTTTTAACTCAAAGGTAACAGGGACGCCAATAAATTCAGACCTAAATACTGCATTTATTTCCGTAATCCCTAAACCTGACAAGAACCCAGAGGAAGTAGGTAATTTTAGGCCCATTTCTCTCATCAATAATGACCTTAAAAACTAAAACACTAGCGAATCGACTAGCCTCATTCATTAACAAATATGTTCACAAGGATCAAGTGGGGTTCATCCCAGGTAGACAGGGCCCCGATCAGACTAGAAGGGCTATAGACATCATATCCATTCTGCAATCTAACCGGACAGGGGGACCAAGACAACAGGGTATGCTCCTTTCTCTGGATATACAAAAAGCCTTTGACTCCGTTACCTGGCCATATATTTTTCAGCTTCTGGAACACTGGGGGTTTGGTGACTAGATCCTAGGCATTATCAGATCCTTATACTCCTCGCCCAAAGCCCTAATTCGCATACAATGCTATTATTCCCCTGCAATTAATATATAGCGAGGGGAACAAGACGAGGATGTCCTCTGTCCCCTTTAATATTTGTGATCGCTATCGAGACCCTCACAATTGCAATTAGAGAAGACCCCAATATTAAAGGTGTATCTTGTGGGCCCCAAATTCATGTGGTCTCTTTGCAGGCGACATGTTACTATTTCTCACATCTCCAATCACTTCCCTTCCCAACCTCTGCCAGACTCTGGAGAACTTCTCCCGCATATCAGGCCTACAGGTGAACTATGAAAAGTCACAGGCTCTGAACATTTCTCTCACACAGGAGATAATGGTGTCCCTGAAGCAATCCTTTAAATTTTCTTGGAGCGACTCTTGCATCAAATATTTAGGTATCTTCTTGACTCCCAAATTTGAAGACCTATATTCTCACAACTTTCCCCCTATGTTCCATAGGCTGGAACAAGATCTGAAAGTTTGGGCTAATCAGAACCTCACATGGTTTGGACGGATCAATGCAATCAAAATGACCTTACTACCTAGATTGTTGTATCTGTTCAGATCCCTCCCCATACAGATCAGGAGAGATCACATAACATGTCTACAAAGCAAAATACTCAAGTTTATATGGGGAGGAGCAGGATACGGGATTAAGCAACAAACTTTATTCCTTTCCCGGAGGAAGGGAGGTTTGGGGGTACCGCACCTTTTCAAATATTATCTTGCAGCAAGACTTTCACAAATCTTCATAGTTTATTCGAAAAACCAGAATGGGTTCAGATAGAGTGCCAAACAGCACCGACATTTACGCTGGACTATCTCCTCTGCTGTAATCCAAGAAATCGCCTGGCCATTCTTTCCCCAACTCTCTCTATATCTTTCTCCTTATGGGATAAGTTAAGGAATAACTCTGCCTTAGTTTCCTCAACTCGCCCACTAGCACACATTTTTTAACAATCCAGAGTTCCCACCAGGAAGAGACATTAAAGCCTTTCAATGGTGGTTAGACAAAGGCCTTTACTGGATAGGACACTTCTTCACGCCCACGGACCTATCACAATAGCCTACTGTGTCAGCAAACTTGACCTTCCGAATTCTGAAAAGTTCAGATTCAGACAAATTTGGCACTTTTATAAATAGTATTTGGAAGGACAAATCCACTTCCCCCTATTTAACAGACTATGAAGCCTGGTGTGGCTCAGTCATGGAGCAGAGGGGTGCATATCGGTGATCTATGCGTCACTCACGAGCCAAAGTAGCAACTCACAATACATCTTAGCCTGAGCAGAAGACCTCCAACTTCAATGGGATTTAGAGAATTGGCACAAAACCATGTCTGCAGCCTTTAAAGGGATCCTTAACACCTTACTAATGGAAGCCAATGTTAAAGTCATTTGCCGCTGGTACATGACGCCCTCCAGATTGGCTAGCATATTCTCCATTGCAGACCCACAATGCTTCAGGGGCTGTCAACTACTTGGTTCCATGCTACACATCTGGTGGGATTGCCCTAGAAACAGACCACTATGGAAAACAACTCAAAGACTGGGAACTAAAATTTCCATAGCCAGGTCCTGGAAAAAACCCTGCACTTCTCTGAATGCAGTGACTAGGAAAGTATCATGTCACAAGAAAACTTGCTAGTATACTCACGGATTCATCTAAAAAGTTCAAAGCTGTCTGGGAACCTTGGGCTGTATACATGGGTATTCCCTTATAACCGGGAATGATTCCTCCAAAACCTATTTAATCTAATGAGTACATGACTCACCACTTGGGGCGGTGTATTGGCTTTCCCCCTTCTTCTTGTACTTTTCTTTCTTCTACCTACTCCTCTCATTGTACTGTGATTTTACAGATATGCAGTAATAAGACAAGACACACACGATGTGCTTTGGGATGGGTAAATTATACTGCTATAATGTATATAAGACACTGAAGGGTGAACCGGCCCTCGCAGGGATTTAAACCAGGACAATGGGCGGAGAGGCTCTGGGGTTCCTGGAGCTGATGGTAGGCGCTCCCCCGTGGTCTGGGGGTGGGTGATGGCCCCCTACCGGCACAGCTTGCTCCCATCTGGGGTGATGGTGGTCGCTGGCCCTTTGAGTCCGGGGGATTCGCCACAGGCCTACGGCCTTAATCCAGCTCATTCTGGTCCATAGTTATGCCTGGTACTTGTTAAGTACAGCCTCTATGAAACTGTTTAGATTGATACTTCATTACTTGAAAGATTGTAATAACATAAGTTTTACCACTTGTAACTTCCCTACACCGGTAACAGATTGGCTATCATGGAGGTTCACCTGCTCCCTTCTTCCTTCCCTCACTTTGTTTTGTACTCATTGTCTGTCTGTAACAACACACGACATATTTTTGTACGCCTGTATTTCGAAAATAAAACTTTTTGAAAGAAAAAAATTAAGTTATAAAAAAATATAAAATAAAAAACTACTGACACCACTCCCCCCTGCCCTACCAACACTGTCCACTGCCCCAACCCCCTCCCCCTAAAAAGCATTGTGAAAAAAGATAAAAACAAATTAAATTGTAAAAAAATCAGTATGTAAAAAAAAAAAAACTACTGACGCCCTCCATTGCCCTACTGAAAACGTCCACTGCCCTACTGACAACAAGTAATTATTAGTGTAGTGGGCCAGGTGCTACTAACAATTTTAATGTGAAAAAATGTTGATTTCAATTTAAGTATAAACTGGTGCCCCCTAGTGGTGCCAGGAGGTTGGGAGGCTAAATGTGTACCTCATAGATCCAAATGATCCTATATATCAAGGTAAAATATGAATCACATATTTCAATACCAATCACTTGCTTTATTATATGCAAATGCACAAATATTAATTATTATTTATTGCACCAAGCACTTTTTACAGTTAAGGATAACCTGTTGGTTCATATTTTACCTTGATATATATGATCATTTGGATCTATGAGGTACACATTTAGCCTCCCAACCTCCTGGCACCACTAGGGGGCACCAGTTCATACTTAAATTGCAATCAACATTTTTTCACATTAAAACTGTTAGTAGCGCCTGGCCCACTTCACCAATAATTATCTATCCACTCTTTGGCCCTACTAGGGTAAAGAGTTCACTGGGCGGCAGCAAGCTTATACCTGTCTATCCTATGCGCAGTACCTACCCCCTTATTTGTGCCCTACTGACAATGTCCACTGCCACATACCCCCCACCCCCTTTCCCAAAAGCACTGTGAAAAAAATATTTAAAAATTATTAAAAAAAAAAATAGACAACAAAACCATAAAAAATAATAGATAGAAAAATAAAACCAAAATTACACTGACACCGTCCACTGCTATCCTGACACTGTCCACTACCCACCCCCAATCATTGTGAAAACAAAAAATGCAAAAATAAATTGTAAAAATAATTAAAAAAATAAAATAATAAAAATAAAAAATATCCACTGCCGTACTGACAAAATCCACTGGCCCCAAAAAAGCATTTTGAAAAAATGAAAAAAAAAAAAAAAAAATTTAATTGTAAAAAAAGAATAATAAAAATAAAGAACTGCTGACATCGTCCACTGCCCTGCTGACACCATCCTGCACATACTACCTACTGCTGTACTCTTCACACTCCTCACATGCACATTATACCCATCTAGATACACTCAGCACTCCTCTACTGCACATAATACCCACCTTCATACACTGAGCACTCCTCTCCTGCACAGACTACACACCGCCGTACACTCCACACTGTACATTCCCTATTTAACATTACTGCATTCTGCCCTACTACTTCTACATATAACTCAGACTCTAATAAATCACTCCCCCTGTAAGCCACATCTAATATGTAGCGCAATTTAAGCCACACCCACATTTCACCACTGGGGGCGCTGTTTGCCATCTTCGCCATGGACAACGAATGACTTTGTCCCGGCACTGATCCCTGTCACCAGAGGCAAAGCATTATCCAGGGTCAAAGGTGAAGGGAAAACTGTTGCCCTCAAGGGACAACGCTCCAAGCCAGAGTTCGGAGTCTGAGAGAGTACCAGAGCAGCCTTTTTCATTAACTGGGGACGTGGTGAAGCAGTTGGGAAAGTCTCAGTGGAGTCAGGCTAAGGACCCAGCAAGATAGCGAGGGAGTGACTCTTGCAAGAGACTTCAGTAGGTTAGCTGGAGTGTCGAGTAAGGGACCCAGCAGGTCAACGTGAGTGGCACTCGGAAGATACAGCGGTTGGCTGTGTGAAGCTCAAGGGATCCAGTCAGTGGCAGTGGGAGTCCAGAGAGTCTGTTAAGAGACTGGGAACTTAAAGTGAAGAAGCGGCAGTGGGAGGCTGCGAGATTGAGACACGGTCCTCACAACAGGGATACCAGGCTTGGTATGTGTACAGATCTGTGTTGGAGTCAATGTTACATGTTCAGTTGCCAAAGGAAATAGCTCATTTCAGGCACCGTTCAGCTTTAAGGCTTTTGGAACTATACAACTAACATACTATTCTATTTTTGTGTGTCTCTGAGTCTGTTAAGTGCTCTTGCACCTGCTCAAAGGGTGTCCTGGCCCTAACCCTCTCTCCCCAGTTCTTTAAGAGAAAATGCATCTCTCTTATTTTGCATCATCAAAGTGTCTGGCGCCCAACTTACTCTACACTACCCTACACACCTCATGCCTAGTGACCCACAATGAGAGAATGAATGTCAGCTCTCCTTGACCTTGAAGTGCACCATTGGCCTGTGCTACATTTGCTTTCCTTTATCAATTTGAATCCATTTTAATAAATTGATTCATACAATCTGTGCTATTAGAATTTTTTTTTTAACTTTTTCTGGGGATATTTGTAGGCTAGGCGGGTGAACAGACAACTGAACTCTAGTTAATTCTCTTGATGTTAATTTACACCACTACGGTCACTGATGCATTAAGGAGGGATACATTGAGACAATGCCCTCTCCACCTGTCCAGCGTATCTCCATTACCTCACTCCCAATAATGAAATGGGGTCCCGTCATGCACCTTGAATGGATTCCATGCGTGCATTTCCTTAACTCCTCCACTTCCATACCTGTGTACAGGCTGTGGACCTCTGCAGTGTTGTTCTGTTCCTGTTGCTATGGGAGATGGACTGCTCATGGAGATAGTGCTGACAGCAACTCTTCCTGCAAGAGGCTATCCTACCTGCCACATGTACACACTGACAGGTTGCTAGAGAAACATGCATTACCGTTGGTAACCAGTTGTGTCTTCATGTTGTATTAACTCCTACAAAGCTATCTTCATATCCCAGTGTGCTTTATCTGACCCTAGCTATAGACTATGTGTGCCGGTTACTTGCATTACACCCCTTGAGTAAACACAGACCAGAAAAGGACAAAACACTTTTTACTTAAGTAACTTGGACAATTCAGATGACAGTTCTTCCTGACCTAGGCTCTAACTCAGGCTTTGTAGCTGCCCCAGCATACCTGCACAGGAAAGAGTCCATAATGGCAAATCTCCAGAGCTGGTGTCTTCAGGGTAAACTGTAGATCCCAGCGGTGCCGTACACTGTAGGTGTACGGAATTGGCAGCAGACTGGATGGACGGACTCCGGCAACTGCATCACGTCTTGTATTTTGTGCCCCCTGGATTGGACCCCTGTCTATTTTATAATGCATTGGACCAGTGGGCCAGACCCAGGATTGCCACAAAGAAAGACCTGGTAAACATGATAACTCTAACCCTCCCAGCTGGAGAAGAACTAACCTGTAATAGGCAACTTGCTTCATATCATCCTTTGTGTGTCATCATTCCTGGAGAGAACATTTTTTTGGGGGGGGGGGGGGGTTAAATTATTGTGTACATGTCTTCTATTTTTTGAGCACTACAGTCTTTATGGTAACTTTTCAAGGACTCTGTGACATCATCGATTCAAACTTAAAGAGAGCATCCTCCGGAAAGCCAGAAATGAAACTTGTCTACATTACCAGGGAAAGGAATTCCACCTTTTTCAGGACCTCTCCAATATCACGCTTCAACACCGCAGAGCTCTGCACCCCCTGTTGACGACATTACAGGAAAGACAAATTCCTTATAGATGGAAACTCCCACCAAGGTCGCCAGGCACTTCTAAGAGTCCCTGAGGATCTTCCTTCCTTTTTCGAAACCCTAGCCATCTCTCCAGTTCAAGTGCCAGAATGGTACGCAGAATTTCAGGTCCACAACCAGTAACGCAAGCCTACCCCGATTGGAGCTCGGGACCAAGGAAATCGGAGAAGACGCTCACCCTCGGAACACTGATCCAACCCTTGGGGAACCGGTCTATACAACACACCCAGTCCCACCAAGGCCCCGAATAACAGAAGAGCCCGAATAGACTACTGACTATTCCAAGCCTAGCTCTGAAGATAGATAAGTAACCTCTTCACTTCTCCTAGTGGTCCTCTTCTTGACTTTATCCCTCTTTTTAATCCCTATTCCATGGGCCATTTACAGGACTGCTCAATGTTCCCTGTATAACGTCCCGGTACTGAACCATGGCCCCAATGCACCTACCTATCAGTTTGACTAATAGCCGTAGAGACCACGGAAAAAACCTGATGCACCTAACACGTAGTGTTTATTCCTAGGCTTAATCCTTCCAGTCTTCTCCACACTTTCTCTGCAGGGGGCGATACGCTTCACATCATATAGTAAAGAAGCCACCCTCTACCTTGATATCAGTATTTCCTCTCAATACGCCATAAGGTGCTCACCTCTGCAGAGAAGTGGACAAATACCAGGTTACCGTTACTTGTTTTGCTTATCGAAGTTATGAGATGCTAGTTACATTACCCAAACCTGTTATCACATTGTTTCTAAATGTTACCTATGCTCTGTGTAATGCCGACATGAGAGCATGGATGCCACTAATGGGTCAAAATAATTATTCTAAGGTTCAAAATTGCCCACTCCATCAGGCTCAGCGGTTTGAGCCAAACCTATTTCATACATACTTTTCTTTACCAACATATACCAAGCCCTGATAGCAATCTCGTTCATCTCTGTAGACGCAGACAATTCTCGATCCCGAGACCCCCTGAGGTACCCATGCTCTAATAGAGGTTATGTTTTACCCAGTTTTGACACAACTACTCCCCAAAAGATTTAAATATAACCAAAAGTTCTATAGCCCCATCTCACCACTGAACCCAGATAGATATCTACCCGATAGAAGACTAGAGGTATGCTACACTTCTAATCCCCGACGTCTATAGCTAGACCCCAGCTTAACGTAATACACGTAACGTATCACTTATATAACACCAGGACGCTCCCTCTACTAGCCACACGCGGATCACCCACTGGCTAACACCCTAACTCTTTCTCCTCAAGTCGGGAGGAGTACCCTATCGTACTCCTGGGCGGAGCTCAGACCCGAGGAACTGCTTTCTTGGAGAGTCACTCACTTTCATTAAGACAGAAATTAACCACCTGAATAACATGTCTACGCTAAAAATTCTTTCCCTCAATGTGAAGGGACTGAACATCCCTGAAAAAAGGTCACAAGTACTGACGTTTATTCACAAGCAAAGGGCCGACATAGTCTTTCTACAGGAGACACATTTTAAAGCTGACGCAATTCCGAAACTGTGCAACTATAGATACCCCATGGCCTTCCATGCACCAAATCCCCATGCTAAAACCAAAGGAGTCTCCATTCTCCTTTCCAAAAACTGTTCGCTCTGAGTTAGCCAAACTAAATCTGATCCAGACGGGAGATTCATCCTCCTAAAAGGAAAGATAGCCAACAAAACACTAGTCAACATTTACTCTCCTAATACCGCTCAGGTCCCATTCTTCTGATCCTTAAAGAACCAAATTCTAGATTTTCTAGATGGAATGTTGATCCTGGGAAGGGACTTTAATCTCCCCCTCAGTCCATTGCTAGATACCTCAAACAGTACCTCCTCAATCCAATACAGCACTTTGCGATCCATAAAAAGAAGCCTACTTGAACTCACCCTACACCACACATGGCGCACCTTCCACCCCGACACAAAAGACTATACCTTTTTCTCGGCCTTTCATAACAAGTACTCCAGAATTGACGCCATATATATTTCACCTTCCCTTAATGCGACAGACTTCAATAGAACCAATGTTTCTGTCGGACCACCACCCTGTCACATTGACACTTAATATAACCCAAACACCACAAAGGCCCAGGTATTGGAGACTAGATCCTTCCACACTGCCAGACCCTGCCTATCCCTAGAATTCGAAAACACTTACAACAATTCTTTCAGGAAAACGTTACTACAGACGTCACCCCAATGTCTATCTGGGAGATGCACAAATGCGTGATAAGGGGAGAACTCCTTGCAATCGCAGCAGAACGTAAAAAAGCTAAACAAGCCCGCATTGCAGACCTCATTTCAAGGGTATCTGCCCTTGAAAAACTACATAAAAGATCCCTAGCAGACAGGACATTACAGGAACTTATCACGACCAGATCTGATCTGCTGAATGAAATGAATAAAAAATCG
Source organism: Glandirana rugosa (assembly GCA_018402905.1). Classification (NCBI taxonomy): domain Eukaryota; kingdom Metazoa; phylum Chordata; class Amphibia; order Anura; family Ranidae; genus Glandirana; species Glandirana rugosa. The sequence continues at coordinate 135,538 of BLSH010349627.1, read as the reverse complement.
AAGAGAAACTTCATCCTATCCCAAAAAACATTATATGAATTTGGTATCAAAGCAGGCAAACTTCTGGCCCAATCAATCGCAACAAAAAGAGCCAACACCAACATTCACTCACTCACTAACCCGAAAGGAGAGAAGGTCACCACAATTCCCGGCATAGCGCAACAGTTTGTCACATACTACAAGCAATTATATAACCTACAAGCCTCGTCCGCCCAGGCGACCCAAACAAAACGACAGGACTTAATCAGATCCTTCTTAAAACAGTTCGGACCCCCCCCCCCATTCCCGGAGGACAAAACACAGGACTTAGAAAAGCCACTAAGGGCGGAAGGGTTGCAATTAGCACTGAAACAAACGAAACCGGGAAAATCCCCCGGCCCCGACAGCCTTACAGCAGGATATTACAAATCCTTCATAGACGTACTAGGTACACACTTTCTATCTGCTTTCAATTCCCTAGCCCACGGTGCCACCCCCCCAAAGGACCTCCTATCGGCACATATTTCGGTAATCCCCAAACCAGGGAAAGATCCCTCAATTGTCCCTAACTACTGCCCGATTTCACTATTGAATGTGGACCTGAAATTATTCTCCAAGATATTAGCTAACCAATTACTCCCTCTCCTCCCACAAGCAGTATCACTTGATCAGGTTTTGTCCTGGGCAGGGAAGCCAGGGACAACACCTTGAAAGCAATCAGTATTCATCATTGGCTTACCACAAACAAACAACAAGGCTTCTTTCTTTCACTGAACGTGGAGAAGGCGTTCGATAGAGTGGCCTGGGACTACATGTCAGAAATGTTACAAGCACTAGGAATTGGAACGCATATGTTACACTATATTCTGGCATTATACTCAAACCCTACGGCAAGGGTGCGGGTCAACGGCGATCATCTATCTTCTCCATTGCAAATGGGACCAGACAGGGGTGACCCCTTTCTCCTTTAACCACTTGCCGACCGCCGATCGGCATCTGACGGCGGCAAAGTGGCTCTGTAAGGCAAACCGCCGTCATACGACGGCGGCTGCCAGATCGCGCACAGTGAGCGCACATTGTATACGCAAGGTTAAGGATCACGAACATTGTAAAGACTGTACATCAGGGTCCGGTGAGATAGCTTGCGGAAGAGGTGCAAGTCACTTTCTTTCTTCGGAACAACAAACAAACACCATTCGGTTACTACTTATGACTAACGAAAGTTCCACAACAGGGACCGAAGGGACGGGTCCTGTTTTGGACTAGTTCACTATGACGAACACCCTCCTCTCCCTCATTAACCAATCGATTATAGAACCTCTTATTAAAGTCCAGGTGTAAGTTATCACTTTAGCCCGTCATCAATCCCTGTTAACTCCCTAGAAAGGGACCAAACCCCTAA
>BLSH010349627.1:108977-128697 GCA_018402905.1 Glandirana rugosa | reverse complement strand
TTATGCTTTTTGATGACTCTCCTGGTGTGCTTTCTGTGGGCCATCCATATAGCGCTGCCCCAGAAGTGGAAGACATTGAGTGCACCGATGCCCAACCACTTCTGTTGCAGGATGAGGACATGGAAACACCAGCGCAGCACATCTCTGATGATGATGAAACACAGGTGCCAACTGCTGCAGCTTGCCTCAGTGTGCAAACTGACAAGGAGGGCAGTGGTGAAGGGTGGGTGGAAGATGATGTGGAGGATGATGAGGTCCTAGACCCCACATGGAATGAGGGTCATACGAGTGACGTGTGCAGTTTGGAGGAAGAGGTGGTGGTCTCACAGAGGCACCAGCACAGCAAAAGATAAAGCAGGCTGCAAAAGCGGAGCGAGCATCCCCTAGACAGTAGGCCTGCTACTACCCACCGCACCCAGGGACCTAGCACACCAAAGGCAGCTCAAAGGCGTTCCCCCGCATGGCAGTTCTTCAGACAGAGCCTGGCTCTGATGAAGAGGCTACGGCCTTGAAACGCGTTAGCCATTCCATCCAGGCCACCAGTCGGAGACAGTTGACGGTGGAACCCATGTCCATATTGTTTTTGCCCATTGCACAAAGCTGTTTGTGAGTATGTTTTTATGTTTTTAAATAAACTCTACCATCAAGGATAATGCGCTAGGCCAGTGCGCCCTTTTTTGCTTCTTTTGTTTTTTCAGTTTGGGACGACCCCAGTCCATCAGGTGGCAGCAGGCCAGCAAGTTATCCCACGTTGATTATATTAGTCATCCCCCTCCCTCACCACTGCAGAGAAGATCTTCCCCTGAAGCGCGGAGAAATAGTACTTTTTTGTTTAGATTTGTTATGTCCCTGCCAGCCCATCCCCCCCACAGTTAGAACACACCCAGGGAACACTGTTAACCCCTTCACTGCCCCCTGCAGGTTAACCCCTTAACTGCCAATGACATTTATACAGTAATCAGTGGACATTTAAATTTCTGATCGCTGTATAAATGTCATTGGTCCCAAAAATGTCCGACATGTCCACCCCCCAATATCAAAGTCCCGATAAAAATCGCAGATCGCCGCCATTACTACTAAAAAAATAATAATAAAAATGCCATAAATCTATTCCCATAGTTTGTAGATGCGATAACGTTTGCGCAAACCAATCAATAAATGCCGATTGCGATTTTTTTTTTTTACCAAAAATATGTAGAAGAATATAAATCGGCCAAAACCGATGAATAATTTTTTTTTATATTTCATTTTTGGATATTTATTAGAGCAAAAAGTAAAAAATATTGTTCTTTTTTCAAAATCGTCGCTCTTTGTTTGTTTATAGCGCAAAAAATAAAAACCGCAGAGGTGATCAAATAACACCAAAAGAAAGCTCTATTTGTGGGGAAAAAAGGACATCAATTTTGTTTGGGTACAACGCCGCACGACCGCACAATTGTCATTCAAAATGCGACAGCGCTGAAAGCTGAAAATTGGTCTGGGCAGGAGGGGGGTTTAAGTGCCCAATAAGCAACTGGTTAAAGGTAGAGGAGAGATTTGGGATCTCTCCATAAAGAGGACCTGTCATCCCTTATTTCTATTACAAGGGGTATTTATATTCCTTGTAATAGGAATAAAATTGGTCAAAAAAAAAAAAAAGGAACATTCTAAAAAAAAAAAATTGAATAAATAAAATAAATAGAAAAAAAATGAAAGCTCCCCTGTCCCCCAATGTTTGAGCACAGAAGCGGGAGCATACATAAGTCACGCACCTATATGTAAACACCACGAACGTTAGAGCAAGAGCAATAATTCCAGCACAAGACCTCCTCTGCAACTCTAAACAGGTATCCTTGAAAAATTTTTAAAGCGTTTCCTATGGAGATGTTACGCAATTTTAAAGCGTGACATGTTAGGTATCTATTTACTTGGCGTAACATCATCTTTTAGATTTTACCAAAAATTGAGCTATATATATTGTGTTTTTTTCCATTAAAATTCATTAAAGTGTATTTTTTCCAAAAATATTGTGTTTGAAATAAAGCTGCGCAAATACCATGGGACATAAAAAATTGCAAGGATCACCCTTTTATTCTCAAGGGCCCCTACTATAAAAAAATATCTAATGTTTGGGGGTTAAGTAATTTTCTAGCCAAAATTACATATTTTACTTGTAAACAAAAAGTGCCAGAAAAGTCCTGGTTGTCAAGTGGTTTAACCACTTCCCGCCCGGCGTATAGACAATTGACGTCCGGGCGGGGGGTTCATTATCCTGACTGGACGTCTATTGACGTCCTCAGGATAATCCGCGACGGCGCGTCCCTGGGGGTGCGCATCGCGGCGATCGGTGGTGCCGCGGGTCAGGCTGACCCACCGCATTACCGACCGAGGTAAAAGGCTTCGATCCAAAGCCTTTTACCATGTGCTCAGCCCTGACCAATCACGGCTGATCACAGTGTAAATAGGAAGAGCCGTTGATTGGCTTTTCCTCTGCTCAGGTCTGCAGACCTGAGCAGCGGAGAGCCGATCAGCTGCTCTCCTGACAGGGGGGGGCTGCGCTGAACATTTATCAGCGCAGCCACCCTCAGGATCACCCCACTGGACCACCAGGGAGCCGGATCAAGACCCCCAGGGAGCCCTCCCCCCCGGACATCAAACAGAGGCCGCCCAGGACCACCAGGCAAGGACCACAGAGGCCGCCCAGGACCACCAGGGAGCCCCCACTAGACTACCAGGTAAGGGCATTATTGTGCACTGTAGGGATGGCACTGTGCCCATGTATGATGCCTGCCAGTGCCATCCCTAACAGTGCTTGTTGTACCTGTGCCCACCACTGCCACCTATAAGTGCCCACCTGTGCCCACCCGTGTCACCTATCAGTGCCCACCTAAAAGTGCCCACCTGTGCCACCTAAAAGTGCCACCTGTCAGTGCCTATCAGTGCCCAGTGCCACTTATCAGTGCCGCCTATGAGTGTCCATCAGTGCCGCATATTAGTGCCACGTATCAGTGCCCATAAGTGTTGCTTGTCAGTGCCGCCCATCAGTGCTGTATATGTGCCCCATCATCAGTGCAACCTTATTAGTGCCACCTCATCAGGGCCAATCTGTACTGCCTCATAAGTGCCCGTCAGTGTAGCCTCATCAGTGCCCATCAGTGTAGCCACATCAGTGCCCGTCAGTGAAGGAGAAAATGTACTTTATACAAAGTTTTGTGACAGAAACAAAGAAAAATTTTGTTTTTTTTTCAAAATTTTCGGTCTTTTTTTTCTATAGCGCAAAAAATAAAAACCACAGGGGTGATCAAATACCACCAAAAGAAAGCTCTATTTGTGGGAACAAAATGACAAAAAGTTTGTTTGGGTGCAGCGTCGCTCGACTGCGCAATTCTCATTCGAATCGCAACAGCACTGAAAGCTGAAAATTGGTGTGGTAGGGAAGTGTTCTAAGTGCATGGTATTGAAGTGGTTAAAGAAAGTCCATATCAACGCAAAATTAAAATCAAGAAATGCCCAAAGGGAGTGAAAACCCCAACACACCACCCCTGAAACAAAAGTCGTCTTTTTTTTGCTGAAAAAAAAATTGGTTAACCTTGAAAAAAGCCCTATGTTATAAAATATAAAAACAAATTACCCAGAAATACTGTATTTAATGGCCCAAATGCATATTAATTTTCTGAAATACCTCAATGACAAAATTTACAGCATTAACAATTTACAGCCACTAGATGGAGCTTACACTCATTGTTTACAGAAACTACAGGGAAAATTGTGAGCGTGACATTCGCCCAGCAAATGTTTTAAAAATAGGCCCCAAAGTGTTGTAAAGAGGCTAGAGAACATAACCGATATTAAAATGCAAACAAGAAAGAAAAAAAGAAAACCTTAAAAAAAAGACAGTTAATTATAATATACCAAAGAAAAAAAGAAAGCACAAGTGATTATATCATGAATACAAAAAAAGTGACACCATCACATTTTACTCACACTGTCTCCTGGTATTGGTGTTATGACTGAAGTGCATTGTACACCATTTGTTTTTTCTGTCTGCATATGACAGTACAAGAATACAAGAATGATCTGAATGTCCCATATAACCACCATGGTGCAATCAATGACCTTGAACCGGATATCCTGGAGAGTGAAGTCAAGTGGGCCTTAGAAAGCATTGCTAATAACAAAGCTACCGCAAGTGATGGTATCCCACTGACAGGTGACTGGCGATGGTCACCGATGGGTGACTGGCGGTGGTCACTGATGGGTAGCGGGTGACTAGCGGTGGTCACTGATGGGTGACAGGTGTCTGGCAGTGGTCACTGATAGGTGATAGGTGACTGGCAGTGGTCACTGATGGGTGACGGGTGACTGGCGGTGGTCACTGATAGGTGATGGGTGACTGGCGGTGGTCACTGATGGGTGATGTGTGTCTGGTGGTGGTCACTGATGGGTGACTGGTGGTGGTCACTGATGGGTGACGGGTGACTGGTGGTGGTCACTGATGGGTGACTGGTGGTGGTCACTGATGGGTGACGGGTGACTGGTGGAGGTCACTGATGGGTGACTGGCGGTGGTCATTGATGGTTGCCGGGTGTCTGGTGGTGGTCACTGATGGGTGTCTGGTGGTGGTCACTGATGGGTGACGGGTGACTGGTGGAGGTCACTGATGGGTGACGGGTGATTAGCGGTGGTCACTGATAGGTGATGGGTGACTGGCGGTGGTCACTGATGGGTGATGTGTGTCTGGTGGTGGTCACTGATGGGTGACTGGTGGTGGTCACTGATGGGTGACTGGTGGTGGTCACTGATGGGTGACTGGCGGTGGTCACTGATGGGTGCCACGTGTCTGGCAGTGGTCACTGATGGGTGTCTGGCGGTGGTCACTAATGCGTGACAGGTGACTGGTGGTGGTCACTGATGGGTGACGGGTGACTGGTGGAGGTCACTGATGGGTGACTGGCGGTGGTCACTGATGGGTGCCGGGTGTCTGGTGGTGGTAACTGATGGGTGTCTGGTGGCAGGGGCGTAACGATAGGGGTTGCAATTGCAACCGGGCCCCATGGTCCAGGGGGCCCATGTGCCTCCCTTGTACACCTGAATAGGAGGGATGGCGGGGGTGGCATTTAGAGGACCCAATCTCCTCCATTTTCCTCTATCCAGTTTACTTGTCTTCTGCTGTTCCCAGGGCCCCTGTGTGCTTCCCTGGTCCCCCTGGGGCCTGCTGCAGAACTTGTGAAAGGGCCCCACTGCAGTATCATAATAAAGGGACCCATGATAGGCGTAAAGGGCCCCAGGATCAGTGGGAAGAGGAAAGGGCCCTGGCCAGGGGTCAGGGGGCCCTTCATAATTTCTTGCACCGGGGCCCTGAAGGTTCTAGTTACGCCTCTGTCTGGTGGTGGTCACTAATGCATGACAGGTGACTGGTGGTGGTCACTGATGGGTGACGGGTGGCTGGCGGTGGTCACTGATGGGTGCCGGGTGTCTAGTGGTGGTCACTGATGGGTGTCTGGTGGTAGTCACTGATGGGTGACGGGTGACTGGTGGAGGTCACTGATGGGTGACGGGTGACAAGCGGTGGTCATTGATAGGTGATGGGTGACTGGCGGTGGTCACTGATGGGTGACAGGTGTCTGGTGGTGGTCACTGATGGGTGTCTGGTGGTGGTGGTCACTGATGGGTGACTGGTGGTGGTCACTGATGGGTGACTGGCGGTGGTCACTGATGGGTGCCGCGTGTCTGGCGGTGGTCACTAATGCGTGACGGGTGACTGGTGGTGGTCACAGATGCGTGACGGGGGACAGGTGACTGGTGGTGGTCACTGATGGGCGCCGGGTGACTGGCGGTGGTCACTGATAGGTGACGGGTGACTGGCGGTGGTCACTGATGGGTGACGAGTGACTGGCGGTGGCCACTGATGGGTGACAGGTGTCTGGTGGTGGTCACTGATGGGTAATGGGTGACTGGCGGTGGTCACTGATGGGTGACGGGTGACAGGCCACGGGTGACTGGCGGTGGTCACTGATGGGTGACGGCCATGGTCAGTGATGGGTGACAGGTCACGGTCAGTGTTGGGTGACAGGCCACTGATGTGTGGCGGTTGACACACCATAGTAACTGATGGGTGATACGCCATGGTCACTGATGGGTGTCGGATGACAAGCCACGCTCACTGATGGGTGACATGCCACGGTCACTGACGGGTGACATGCCACAGTCAGTGATGGGTGACGGGTGACACGCCATTGTCAGTGATGGGTGACGGATGACACTCCACGGTCAGTGAGGGGTGACACGCCATGGTCAGTGATGGGTGACGGGTGACACGCCACGGTCAGTGATGGGTGACATGCCACGGTTTCTGACGGGTGATAGGTGACAGCCCACTGTCACTGATGGGTGACAGGTGCACTTTATGATGGCAGTATGATGACAGGTAAAGTTTATGATGACAGGTACACTTTATGGGGGCATATGGGGTTACTGTTGGGTGACAGGTGCATTGGGGGGGCAGGGGGGATGTGACAGGTGTGTGTTTACTTTACAGATCAGTAACTCACTGATCCTAGCTCTTCTCTCCTCACACTGGAAACTGTGTGAGGAGAGAAGAGCTGGTAACAGTGAGTTACCGCTTTGTTTACATTGCATGTGATCGGCTGTGAAGTAGATCACAGCCGATCACCAGGTAACAGCCACCGGCCGACAGCTGATACCAGTGTCGGTGACAGGCAGTGTTCCCTGGGAACACGCCGCCACCAACACACACGTGCAGCGCTCTCCCGATCGCGCGCATGCACCGTGCGAATGGGGAAAGTGCCATTTGTGATCAGCCGTGACTTCGTCGGCTTGGGGAGCCAGTCTGTATGCTGAAGCCACAATGTAGTGCACTAGAAACAAGAGTAGAAATCTTTTGGATAGATTCTGGTGTCTCTTCCACAGGCTTTGGATAGATGGGTGCGGAAAAATTGGTCTTTGGGTGTTAATTGTGCCCATGAAACCTACAACAAAAACATTCTTCCAGATGAAATCAACATCCACACGCTAGGCAGCCTAGAAGTCCTGCAGAGATTCCACATCCCAAAAACACTTGATGGGCGACATCGGCATCAGGGGCTTCATAGCTGCTGGTAATCCAGAACCGGTTAATTTTGATAAAAGTCAGACGGTCCATGAAGTCTGTGGACAGACATGTTCTATTATCAGTAACAAAACCTCCAGCAGCACCGAATGACTGTTTGGAAAGCGCACTGGATGCAGGGCAGCCCAGCAGCTCAATTGCATACTGGGCAAGTTCTGGCCAATGGTCTATTCTCATGACCCAGTAAGCCAGTGGATCGTCGACTGGAAAGCTTTCCATCTCTGTTTTCGCCCCTAGATAATTGTCCATATTCATGCTGCCGATGGGATGTGGAAGCTGACAGCCCTGGGTGGCAAGGACTAAAAAGATTGAGAAATGCATCACTTAGGCGGTCGCTTTCTCCACCGCTCCTCTCTTGACTAACAGTAGCCTCAAAACTACATTTTTCACGACACTGTAACCTCCGGAAGTCGGGAAAAGTGTTCAATAAACTCCTCTTTAAGGTGTCCTCTGCACTCTCTGTAGGGACAGGATGAGTTCTGAGACTTTCCCTTTGTAACCGTGGTCAAGGAGGGTTGCCAACCAATAGTGATCCTTCTCCTTTATGCCACGCATTCTTGGGTCCTTTTGCAGGCTTTGCAGCATGAGGGAGCCCATGCACCACCTGGGGTTCATGTCACAAATCAAGCGGTTTACTGGCATGGGTGGAATTCCGGCTGAATTTCAGCCAACAGAGCACTGGCTGTGTATGACCGCCTGAAATGGCTACAGATTCTTCTGGTCTGCTTTAGCAGATCTTCCAACCCTGGGTACCTATTTAAGAAATGCTGCACCACCAAATTGAGGACATGTGTCAGGCATGGCACATGTGTCAACTTTCCCTGTCTAAGGGCAGACAGGAGGTTTGTGCCATTATAGCACCCCACCATTCCTGGCTCCAGCTGGCATGGTGTGAACCATCTCAGTGCTGCAAGAATCTCTGCTCCGGTGTGGTTCCTGTCCCCTAGACACACCAGCCGAAGCACTGCATGGCGTCTTTTAGTCTGACTCATTGAATAGCCCTTTGAACACTTAGTGAGAACTTGAGGTTCATAGGACAATTCAGCAGAGGAGGGCATGGAGGAGGAGAAGGAGGAGGGGGTAGAGCTGACAAATCTTGCATCATAACCAGCTGTATGGAGACATGGGGGTAGCACTGAGACCTGTCCTGCATCTTTTGAAGTTGCAAGCAGAGTTACCCAGTGTGCTGTGTACAAAATATGTCATCCCTGCCCATGCTTTCTGGACCACATGTCTGTAGTAACGTGGACTTGTGGCTGACTGCCTTGCCCAATGATGCCACAACATCGCCTTCCATGTGATGGCAGAGAGCTGGAATGGTCTTACCTGAAAAGAAATAGTGACTGGGAACCTGCCATTGTGGCATAGCACATTCTGCAAATTCACGGAAGGGGGCAGAATCCACCAGACGGAAAGGCAGAAGTTGAGAGCCAGCAGCTTTGACAAGCTTGCATTTAGACGCTGGGCACGTACAGTATCTCACAAAAGTGAGTACACCCCTCACAGTTTTGTAAATATTTTATTCTCTTTTTTCATGTGACAACACTGAAGAAATTACACTTTGCTATAATGTAAAGTAGTGAGTGTACAGCTTGTATAACAGTGTAAATTTGCTGTCCCCTCAAAATAACTCAACACACAGCCATTAATGTCTAAACCACTGGCAACAAATATGAATACACCCCTAAGTGAAAAAATGTCCAAATGGGGTCCAATTAGCCATTTTCCCTCCCCAGTGTCATGTGACTCGTTAGTGCTACAAGGTCTCATGTGTGAATGGGGAGCAGGTGTGTTAAATTTGGTGTTATTACTCTCACTCTCTCATACTGGTCACTGGAAGTTCAACATGGCACCTCATGGCAAAGAGATGTATGAGCGCTGCCAGCATTGCTGCAGAGGTTGAAGGTGTGGGGGGTTAGCCTGACCATACACCGCACACTACATCAAATTGGTCTACATAGCTGTCGTCCCAGAAGGAAGCCTCTTCTAAAGATGATGTACAAGAAAGCCCACAAACAGTTTGCTGAAGACAAGCAGACTAAGGACATGGATTACTGGAATTACTGATGTGGTCTGATGAGACCAAGATAAACCCATTCGGTTCAGATGGTGTCAAGCGTGTGTGACAGCAATCAGGTGAGGAGTACAAAGACAAGTGTGTCTAGCCTATAGTCAAACATGGTGATGGGAGTGTCATGGTTTGGGGCTGCATGAGTGCTGCCGGCACTGGGGAGCTACAGTTCATTGAGGGAACCATGAATGCCAACATGTACTGTGATATACTGAAGCAGAGCATGATCCCCTCCCTTTGGAGACTGGACCACAGGACAGTATTCCAACATGATAACGACCCAATACACACCTCCAAGATGACCGCTATCTTGCTAAAGAAGCTGAGGGTAAAGGTGATGGACTGGCCAAGCATGTCTCCAGACCTAAACCCTATTGACCATCTGTGGGGCATCCTCAAATGGAAGGTGAAGGAGCACAAGGTCTCTAACATCCACTAGCACTGTGATGTTGTCATGGAGGAGTTGAAGAAAACTCCAGTGGCAACCTGGGAAGCTCTGGTGAACTCCATGCCCAAGAGGGTTAAGGCAGTGCTGGAAAATAATGGTGGCTACGCAAAATATTGACACTTTGGGCCCAATTTGCACATTTTCACTTAGGGTTGTACTCACTTTTGTTGCCAGCGGTTTAGACATTGATGGCTGTGTGTTGAGTTATTTTGAGGGGGCAGCAAATTTAAACTGTTATACAAGCTGTATACTCACTACTTTATATTGTAGCAAAGTGTCATTTCTTCAGTGTTGTCACCTGAAAAGATATAACAATTTATTTACAAAAATTTGAGGGGTGTACCCACTTTTGTGAGATACTATAGGTGGCAGTGACAGTATTTTTTCCCACTGCAACAGATGGGGCAGAGAAATTTGCTGGCTATGGTTTGCAGCTGGTGGTGTGCTGCTGGCAGATGTGCTGCCAGGACCTGGGGCACCCTGTGCTATACCATCATCCCCTTCAGTGGAGGCTGCTGAGAGGTCATGAGGTATAGCAGGGGCAGATTGAGGTGAGTAAGGAGGAGGGACAAATTTGTTCCCCTTTTGTGTGGCTTTTAGGTGCTCTTGCCAACCGGCTGAGTGGTGGGAGGTTAAATGCCTTGTCAAGCATGTGGTACCCAAATGGCTGGTGTTTTTGCCATGCTTTATGTGCTTGAGACAAAGTTTGCAAATAGCAACAGTGTGATCGGCTGCACATATAGTAAAAAAGGCCCAGACAGCTGAGCTGTGGGAAGTGGGCTGGGAGATAACAGCTCCACAATGTGATGGAATAGGGTGGCTGCTCTTTATTCTTCCATGATGGCTGCCTCGTTGAGGTTGGGCCTCACCCTCACTTTCCTCCTCTGCCCTATCTGGCACCCAAATCACGTCAGTGACCTCATCATCATCATCTCCTCCATCCTCATTAGCACTGGAGACAACTTGGCAGAACGCTGTGGCTGGGAGAACATGAATGCCAATTTCTGTACCAGTGTTCTTCTTCCTCTGTAGGCTCATGTTTCTGCCTTCCTCAAGAACCAACATCTGAATCAAGTAATGGCTGTGCATCGTCAAGAAGCAAGTGGCTGACACTGTATTCAAATAACTCAGCTGACTCTTCCATGCCGGATGCTGGGGCTATGGCAGGAATATCTGTGGACAAGGAGGTAGGTTTAGCTACTCTGGCAGCTGCAGGGGACTGCGCACTAGTCTCTGCTTGGATGACGCAGGATGAGGAAGATGACGGTTTAGTAAGCCAGTCCACCACCTCCTCTGCATTCTGTGCCTGGATTGCATGGGCAACATAACTAAACAGAGGAAATGATGCCCTGCCTGAGGACTGACCACGTCCACCTTTGCCGGTGGACACATACGCTGCTGGCCCCCTCACAGTGCTATAAGAACATCTGCCTTTCCTTGTTGTCCTCCCAGACATGATGGGGGGAAGGGGCAGGGTGCTTATTGAAAAAATGTAATAAAGATGTGGAAATGTGTATGTGGATGCACTTAAATCAATGGAAAGCGGTGTTTGGAGCACTTTAGTTTGAATACCCACTACACAGACACACTCCACAGATACACTATAATATACTGCAATAAACTGCATGAAACGTGCAGTAACACACAGAAATATACTAAGTTAAACACACACTAATGCACTGAAATATACAGCGTTAAACTTGCAGTAACGCACAGAACTATATGGCGTTAAACGTCATAACACACTTCCCCCATCACTAGCAGTCCATACAAACAGTCCAAATGAACAAGCTGATGAAGTGCGCTGGCTCCAGTGCTGCGCCTCTAGTTACACTACTGGACGGAAGGAGCAGCTGCCTGAGACTGAGTACAGCCCATACCATTTAAGATCAGTGATTTTATGATAAATACACCTGGGAATAGAGCCGAGGAAGGAGAAGTGAGCACAGTTATGAGAGTGACCTGAATGCTTATTGATATCTTGCCCCTGGTGAGTTTTCCCATATAGGGGGGATCTTCCTCCCGATTTTTATCACGTGGTGTGGTGACAGTCAAAATTTGAGTACAGTTCCGGCCCTTTTGGATGCATCATTCACCAGCTTGTTCATTTGGACTGTTTGTATGGACTGCTAGTGATGATTAGCGCTGCTTGCACCTTATATGTTTATGGACTTGCATTCATTATATGTGGGGTGAAGTGTGTTATGATCTGTGATATTTAAAGCGGCAGCTATCTTTTGTGCATAGATGCTTGGATTTTTTATGAATTTTTTATTTACTGTTATTTTGTGTTATGCTTCACATTAGTATGTGTAGCAATTATTAACATTTACACATTAGTGTTTTGCATCAAGAGCGCTGATGCTAGTAATTTTTCATTTTGATTTATTTACTGGGTTGCTAGTTTTCAGTTTTATGGCGTTAAAGTGCAGTAAGTCACAGAACCATATGGCTTGAATCAAAACATTCCATTCTTAGATCTCGCTGTCACGAGTACACCAAACAGAGTCAGTTTTTCTGACACTGTGGGTGATAATTCTCTTCCTTCAACTTTAACTTCTACAACGAGTCTTCAAGAAAGAAAAAGAAAACTCAAGGACACCTTTTCTGAAGAGAGCGACCCTAACCCCTCAAAAAGGAAGGGGAGGGCCACAACAATTCGAACAAAAGAAAAAAATAAGAAGGGGAAAAAAATGCCATCACTTAATCTCTGACCACAAGTCCAACACTTCGATTGTCCTGAATCAAATATTATCTAGGGAAACATTGGAGGCCCTGTCCCGTGGCTTGAATTTCGCACCTACCACCAATTTTGACTTATTCGCTACTTTGATAGATGTGAACAACTTTGCTCGTCAATTGACTCTCATAAAGCACTTCCTTGGCACAGATCTGGAATCTACAGACTCCATCTCCAAACCTCCACCCTGTAAATGTTCTCCGGTAGTTACCAAGTTCGATTTTCAAGACTTTTGTCTCATCCATGACATGAGCACCCTGGACACCTTTGGATACTCAGGAATCCAGGTGGATGATGGAATGCAAACACCAGACCGCCTCAACGACTCTTCTCACAGCAAATTTGATTTTTACCCTGTACAAACTAGAGGCAGACAAATGGATATTTTTCAAAAATCCATTGAATATGACCTTGTAGCCTTAGCCAGGAAGACACATCTATGAATGACATGCCAAAACCTTGTCAAAATCTCACACAGAAAGAAAGAACACTCTTGAAAAATCTACAAGATGACACTAGCATCGCCATAAAAAACTCAGTTAAGGGAGGAGCAGAGGTCATATTGGATGCCCAGGACTATCTGAAGGAAGCAGACAGACAACTCTCAGATATAAATACCTACACCTGCATAACCTCTGACCCCACGTCAATCTACACATAATGTTTAAAGCACATAGTAGATGAAGCCATCTCCATTGGCATTCTGAGTCCCTCAGAGGCTATCAATCTTATTCCTCCCCACCCTGTCAAACATATATACTACCATTTACCCAAAACTCACAAAATTGATGTGCCCATCCAAGGGAAACCCATTGTAGCTAGCATTGGCTCCCTTGGGGAACCATTGGGCAGTAACGCACAGAACTATATGGTGGTAAGCTTGCAGTAATGCAATGAAATATATGGCGTTAAACTTGCAGTAACGCACAGAACTATATGGCATTAAACTTGCAGTAATGCTGTGAAATATATGGCTTTAAACTTGCAGTAATGCTCAGAACTATATGGTGTTAAACTTGCAGTAATGCAATGAAATATACATCGTTAAACTTGCATTAACACACAGAACACTATGGCGTTAAACTTGCAGGAACGCTATGAAATATATGGTGTTAAATTTGCAATAATGCACAGAACTATATGGCGTTAAACTTGCAGTAACACACAGAACTATATGGCCTTAAACTTGCAGTAATGCAATGAAATATACTGTGTTAAATGATCACTACACTTACATTGACTAAACTGTCCCTAGATTCACACTAATGTAAAGATGAATGGTGGTCACTCACTACACTCACACTAACTGAACTGTCCCTAGATTCACACTAACGCAAAGATGAATGGTAGTCACACTACACTGACTAGACTATCCCTAGATTTACACTAATGTAAAGATAAATGGTGGTCATGACTCACTACACTCATGCTGACTGGACTATCCCTAGATTCACACTAAACTAATTTTCTACACTGACTGTCTAGTAGCACTGAACAGAGCCCTGTTCTATCTCTCTCCACACCGGCGATGTCACACTAAAATTTGAAAGAATACATTTATAGTGTGGGGCGGTACTAAGAGTAATGAGCCATGATTGGATAGAGTCATCATGACAGCCTCCAATCATGGCTCTGACAATACTCTGTACCCTGATTGTGTGAAGCTTTCATTGCTTCAGCCAATCAGGGCTTTCAATGCACTGTGGTTGAACGATGCTCGGGCCAAACTGTTCACCCATCCCTACTGTTAAAGTGCTGCACTCAATATGTCAACAAATTTGGAAAACTCAACAATGGCCACAGGACTCGAAGAGGTCCGTTTACATTCCAATACCAAAGAGGCAGTGCCAAAGAATGTTCAAACTACTGTACAATCACACTCATCTCACACGCTAGCAAGGTTATGCTGAAAATTATACAAGCTGGGCTTCAGCAGCATGTGAACCGAGAGCTACCACAAGTACAAGCTGGATTTTGAAGAGGCAGAGGAACTAGAGATTAAATTGCCAACATTCCCTGGATGATGGAGAAAGCAAGGGATTTCCAAAAGAATGTTTACTTCTGCTTTATTGACTACAGTAAAGTCTTTGATTGTGTGGATCACAAATACTGAAAGAAATGGGAATACCAGACCACCTTACCTGTCTTCTGAAAAACATATATGCAAGAAGCACAAGTTAGAACAACTGACTGATGAAAAATTGAGAAAGGAGTGTGGCAAGGATATATATTGTCACCCTACTCATTTAACTTATATGCAGAGTACATCATGCAAAATGCCAGGATCAGCAAAATCATATCACGAAATTAAGATCACAGGGAGAAATATCAACAACTTGAGATATGCAGACGATACCACACTAATGGCAGAAAGTGAAGAAGAACTAGAGTCTCTTAATGAAGGTGAAACAGGAGAGCAAAAAAGCTGCCCTGAAATTGAACATTAAAAAAACTAAGATCATGGCAACAGGTCCCATCACTCCTTGGCAAATAGAAGAAGAAATGGAAACAGTGACAGATTTTATCTTCCCAGTCTCCAAGATCACGGCAAACGGTGACTGTAGCCATGGAAGTAAGAGACGATTGCTTCTTGGGAAGAAAGCAATGCCACACCTAGACAACATTACAAAAAGCCCAAAGTGCCGTATAGTCAAAACTATGGTATTGCCAGTAGTAACCTATGGCTGTGAAAGTTGGACCATAAGGAAGGCTGAATGCCAAAGAATTGATGCTTTTGAACTATGGTGTTGGAGAAGACTCTTGAAAGCCCCTTGGACGGCAAGAAGATCAAACCAAGCAATCCTGAAGGAAATCAACCCTTAATATTCACTGGAAGGACAGATCCTGAAGCTGAAACTTGAATAATTTGGCCACCTAATACGAAGAGATGACTCATTGGAAAAGACCTTGATGCTGGGAAACATGGAAGTAAAAAGGAGAAGAGGACGATAGAAAACAAGATGGAAGGATAGCATCACCGAAACAATGAACATGAAAATAACCAAGCTCCAGGAGGCAGTGGAGGACAGAAAAGCCTGGGGCTCTATGGTTCATGAGGTCACGAAGAGTCGGAAAATACTAAACAACTGAACAACAACAACAATGACAGTGCTACTGGGCACTCTTTTATTGTGAGTGTATGGATTTTATATTTTAACTAGAGAATGTATAGTGGTTTCTCAGTATTAGAAGGTTGCTTTTTTGAGCATATTGCAACAAATGATTTCTGGATTAATTAAAGTGGCAGATGAATTTCTACTTAACATTTGAGGTAAAGACTCTGACATCCTAAACCCCATTATATACAGTATAAACATTCCACCGTGAAAGTTAATGTCCACTGTGAGGTACTGTATAGAATATTTGTCTTTACACCAAATAAACTGCTCCAACCACTGTGAGAAACATGCAGCTACTCACCAGATCCTCAGACTTCACTTATAGGGAGGTCTGATAGGGCTTTGCAGACAAATCCCAGAGTGGATGGGTGGATGGTAGACATAATTAAACCTCTAATTATTATTAATTAAACTAATATGCTTAATTGCTTAAGTATTTACTTAGATGATAATTTTTTTTTGATCAAGCTTGCGTTTGGTTATGTATGGATATATGGCCTATTTAAATGTATTGTAGAAAGACTTACTGGGCATGGTGCCCTCTGGTGGATGTTATATGCAACCTATTTAGACGTCACTGATAGCTTTCTTCACCACTCCAATGCCCCTTGGAAGATGTCCTGTCAGACAAAACACATATGGTGCCTATCGGTGACGTCATTACATCTGGATGGTGAATCAGCACCTGTATTATGCTTTGGCTTTCTGCTTGTTTGTGAGTACATGCAATTTTATTTTTATAAAAGATACCTACCTTACCATTGCCATTCTCCTTCACTCTTCTCCTTGGGTATGAATGTTTAATGCTTGATCCGTACAGGAGTAAAATTCAGCAGTTATCCAAATATTGTCTGAAACTGAAAGGTAGCACGATTTAACCTCTTCCCGCCCACTCTATAGCCAAAAGACGGCTACAGTGCGTGCTCACATTGCCCGGAGGGCGTCTATGGATGTCCTCCCGTGATTGCGCTGTCTGCGCGCCCCTTGCGGCATGCATCGGCAGGGATCTGTGATCCTTAGGACACAGCTGTTCACAGATCTATTTTACATTTTTTAAACAATATTTTCATATTTACCTTTTTTTATCATTTTTTTTTTTGTATTTTTTTTAAACTTGTAAAGCTATGCTGTCATGTTCAAGCAAACATGGGCAAAGACAGTAAGGCTGTATAATCCTATATCTGACTACTGGGTGTCAGGTATGTACCACTAGTTAGAAGTGGACCAATATGCAGAAATTTGTTTACATTTTTAAAACAAATCAGAGCTGGGTCACAGGTGACTATCAAACACCCACTGTAGATGTTACTGGTAAAATCAATACATTTATTTTTTATATGTTTTACTTAAAAAGAGCAAACACTATGGGCACATGGGGGTCCATCCAGGGGATGAGTTGCACCTGGAGTGAGGGTGTGTGATGTTTTGAGTGCACAGTGTTTTTTTGCATGCAGTGAAGTTCTGAGAGAATACTGTCAGCAACAACTGCCTGATGCATGCTAATCACCCAAAGCTAAACGTTATAATCTAAAAAAAAAAAGCAAAATACACCTATTATTAGAAAAAGTATTTAAGCTGCTGACAAACGAAGAGCTAGCTATCAAACAAATGTTGCAGACAGACTCTGGTCCTTATATTTTTTGAGTATACAAATCTGTGCACACTGGCAGAAAATGAAAATGTATCCCAGCACAGCAAAGAACCCAGCATGCAGGGGCGTAACGATAGGGGTTGCAGGGGTAGCGATTGCAACCGGGCCCCATGCTCCAGGGGGCCCATGTGCTTCCCTTGTACACCTGGATAGGAGTGATGGCGAGGGTGGCATTTAGAAGTTTTATTTATTCCATTTTCCTTCTAATGCAGGAGATTGGTTCCTCTATATGCTGCCCCTCCTATCCAGTTTACTTGTCTTCTGCTGTTCCCAGGGTCCCGCTGTGGGACCGTAATAAAGGGACCTGTGATAGGAGTAAAGGGCCCCAGGATCAGCAAGAAGAGGGAAGGGCCCTGGCCAGAGGTCAGGGGGGCCCTTCCTAATTTCTTGCACCCGGGCCCTGAAGGTTCTAGTTACGCCTCTGCCAGCATGGCTTGTTAATGTAGTAGTACCGTAGTAAATCCAAGTACGGACATCTCATATAAGCTTTAACATAATAATATCACTTGGTCAACCTATCTTTATTTTATTGTGTAGCTTTCATAAAAACAGCTGGTGACACTGATTGTTTGGGCACTTTGTGATATGGGATAACACAGCTATGCTTCGATTTCCCACAATCTCCTGCCTGCACATCACCCTGTCATATGCTCTCCTGCAGGAAACTAGCTTCTGTGCTAATGCACATTCCCCAAATATATTCCACAATTTAAAATCCAAGGAAAGTGAGCATACATTACATGTCAAGAGAACTTTCTTCTGTAACAAGTTTCTAATTCTCAGGTTATTTCTGATGGACTGCAGTTTGAGGCAGTGGGATTACCGCCCTGATTATGTGTGGATTGAGTCTTTCTTCCCACACTGTAGGATTCACAGGGCCAAAAGAAGCCAAGACTGATGTAATTACATAATTGATATGACTACGCTCTCCACATGGCACCCGAGACCTACCCGGGCATAATGCGAGAGACATAACTCATGGAACTTACTGATCAACGAAGATAGTTTACACAAGTTGCCTGCTTCTTCTGTCATCCTCCAAAGTAATATATCATTGCACTGTGACAAAACCTCAGCTCTAAAGTGCACACTACATCATAGGCTTTGGGCTTCTCCCAGCTGTGTCATCCCAGCAGGGCTAAGATACACCCTTATGCATGAAAGGATATTTCCTTAAGCATAGTCTAAGAAAGCAATAGCCCTAACAATATCTCCGCTATCTCTGTTTCAAATCCTTTACTCCCATAGAAGGGATGACATAGCTGGGACAACCCAACTACTAATAGTAGGTCAGATGCGACTTACAATCTGACCTCCCAGAAAACGTAATGCTCCTCAATCCTAAACTGCTTTGATAGATAAATATGTTTATTATGTTCAGTTATATCAGGATATCCCCCCTGAGGATATCTAGGAATAAATCTAACGTATTGCATTAAGATTGTGCTATTATACAGCTGATAGTTAACTCATATCCTAGAATGTGACCATAGAGCCCTCAGCTTTGTTTAAGCCTTAGTATTGTCTTTGCTGTACCCAACACAGTTTCCTAAAATGTTACCTTATCTGGTTCTATATATAAAAATTGTTGCTCCATCCAGGCATCGGCAGAACAGGGGGACCGAACCCTACATTATCATATAAGCCAAAGTAAGGTTCACATACGTACTGTAAAAATCTGATTTCAGCCACAGACAAGGAAATATAACTCATTATTTCCAATCCTCTTAAGCACTTTCACGCCCGCAAATCTCTATACTTGGGATACAGGTCCCTCTGAACCTTGCTGATGCCGGAGGGGATGTTAAATGGTTTTAAAATTATAGAGTCTTTGTTTCATGTTTACGGATATGTTATTATATTCTTACTGGACAGCCGGCATAGGTAGACTCTCTTTCCAAAAGCCCTGTGTGCACTTGCTGTTGGCATTGCGCCAAACAACTACTCCCTAACGAAGTGAACCACACAACACCTTGTCAAACAAACAACTGCCCTAAAACAGCTGCCCACATGAACACCAACCACACTTCCCTACCATTTATAAATGACAGAAGACACCATACTCACCCCCACATAGCATATATAACGCAGCACGCTATTTCTACCCTGTAATCATCAGTAGTGTTGAGCGAACCCGGACTGTAACGTTCGGGTCCGTACCGAACTTTCGGGTGTCCGTGGCACGGACCCGGACCCGGACATTTCAAAAATCGTTCGGGTTATATGATTGGGTTCCTCGTACACTGACGTCGTGACACTGAGGTCGAATATTTCTCCGACCCAGTGTACTACGTGGCCGGTTAGTGTCGGTACGGTAATCATCCGTACCGACACTACCGAAGATTCCCGTTTGGTCACTTTGCGAACAACTAACCGACGGGACGTCGAAGAGTTGTGCACCTCATTTTATCGTCTTGGGGCCTGGCTTGGGCTTGCTAAAAACTTTACAGGCCCAGGCCCAGGCACGGTGCCTGTGGGCTTTCAAGCCATGCCTGGGCTTGCAATGTCAGGCCCAAGCGAGTTGTGATGACTACTAATGTCCCATCTTTATCGCACGACGCAATATATACGATACACCCCCAC
>BLSH010349627.1:92861-103808 GCA_018402905.1 Glandirana rugosa | reverse complement strand
GATGATCCACATTCACCTCCATTTTTGCTTTTTTTATGTTTTTATTTTTTTAAAAATATTTACAGTTATTTCCCTGTCCCCATTTTTTTGTAGGGCACTTGCCCTACCCTTACCCCCATTTTACTTCCTTTTGCAGCCCTCTGGGGCTTTCCAGGACTTTCCTACAGCCATTTTTGTGCCTAAAAGTTCGGGTCCCCATTGATTTCAATGGGGTTCGTTGTCCGTGCGATCGTTCGGGTTCCGTCCGGACCCGGACCCGGACTTTGTCCCGAAGTTCGGACGGACCAGCAGAACCCGAACTTCCAGGTGTTCGCTCAACTCTACTTACGACCAATAAGATCTAACTCATACCGCGAATCACTCACCATGAATATGATCAACGCAGCCAAAATTTGTATTCTGAGATCCTGGGGAACCCCCAATGTACCCTCCTTACAGGACTGGTACAAACAAATTGAAAAAATTGCTGTAATGGAAGAGCTGTTTGCCATATCCAACGACACACCAGCTAAACATGCCAAAACCTGGGCAGAGTGGTACATGTTCAAGTACTCAAATGACTACCTGGTAACATCCAAAAATACAACACAATCTTAAGTATAAAAAAATGTAACTCCCGTTCTTAGAAACTATCCAACAACAGCAATATCTGCCATTCAACATCAGCAAGCCCCACCATAAAATATTTTGCTTACCTAAACCCCAGCCCTCTCTGCTTCCTTTTTTTATTTTATTTTTGTTGTTTCTCTTCCCCTTTTCTCCCTTCCATGCCTCCCCCCACCCCTCCTTTTTTCTCTTTACACATGACTGAGATTACATGTGTGGGTCGCATGTAAGCCTCAGATTTAAATAGAAGAAGAGATACGCTGAACGACAAGAATCCTACGGTTGACAGTTATCCAGGAAGGTAAGGGAAAACATTTTTTTTTACTAAAATTTCGACTGGGCTGTATCCGGTCTGACCAACCAACTAATTGATTCATAACATGCTATTCAATGTGCCGTCTTTATTCTGTAAATTGTATCGTATAGTTTCTTTGGCTGTACCATCATTGTAAATTCACTTCGCTTTCAATAATGGAAAATTTCAGATACTTAATATAATTTTCCTTTCCTGATAGACTCCATGGCAGCCACGTGTGGGTTTACCCCCTCTTTAACCCCATAGGACCCTACTTAGTATAAGTTTGACCCTCTGTTCAGCCCGCGTGTTCCGTAACTAGCTCCTCCTCTAGAACCGAGGGTGGGAACTCCGGCTGCCATGGAGTCTATCAGGAAAGGAAAATTACGGTAAGTATCTGATAGTAAATTTTCCATTTTCCTGACCGACTCCATGGCAGCCACATGTGGGACTTAAATAGCCAAACACAAGAAGCCACAGGGGTGGGAATGCTAAACAAAAAAGGTTTAATTGGCCCTGTCAACCGACAGAACTTGCAACCCAAACGTAACAGAAGATAGTGACGCAGGTTCCACACAGTAATGCGTCACAAAAGTATTTATTGACGACCAAGAGGCCGCCCTGCAGACAACCTCAGGAGCTACCCGGCGTGCAGCCGCCCAGGAAGTAGTCACCGCCTCTGGGGGAGCCAAGCCCTTAGCCCTGTATGCCCTCTGGATGATCTGGACAATCCAGGCTGTGATTGTCCTGGAAGAGGCTTTCTTTCCTTTGTTCTTGCCGGAGAAGAGGACAAAGAGTTGGTCAGTTTGTCTGAAGGTGGCCGTAGCCTGCAGGTATTTTTCCAACAGTCTTCCCACATACAAGGGATGGACTTCCCTGGTTTCCGAAGATTTAAAGGTAGGAAGGAATATCTCCTGATTCTCATGGAACACGGACGTGACCTTGGGTTTCGAGCCAAGCATGGGAACCAGGACCATCCGATCTGGGAAGAAAGTCAGGAAAGGCTCACTGTGCCCCAAGGCCCAATCGCCGACACTCTTTTAGCAGAGGTGACCGCCACCAGGAAGGCCGTCTCCATGGCCAGATCCCCAATTGTTTGCGTGCTCGCATAACCCGAGGCAGGGTCTGCCAGAAAGTCTAGGACTAGGGGAAGGTCCCACTTTGGGAATTTCGGTTTCCTTTGGGGTCTCAGCCTTGCTGCCCGTTTGAAGAACTGGTGGACCAGTGGATGCCCTGCCTAGGCGGTACCCATGAAGGCCGACAAGGACGATACTTGCACCCTGAGGGAGCTTACTGATAGAGGCAAATCCAGACCAGTCTGTAGGAAGCTTAAGACTTCTTGCACTCCCGGATCTCTGTTGGATTTTCCAATAGCGTGAGAAAAGTCAGAGAATTTGGCCCATATTCGCTCGTAAACTCTGTTCGTGCTGGGCCGTCTGGAGTTCATCAGAGTGGAAATCACACCTGGGGCGCAACCCAGGGCCTCTAGCCTCTCCCTTTCAAGAACCAGACCGTTAGGTGTAGTCGCTCTGGGCATGGATGAAGTACTGCTCCCTATGATAGGAGGTCTGGCCTGAGAGGGAGGGGAACCGGGGTTCGGAAGCTCAGCTGTTTCAGTAATGGAAACCACGGCCTGTTGGGCCAGAAGGGGATTACTGCCAGGATCTCGACTCTCTCCGACCTCAGCCTCTGTAAGAACCTGAGAATTATCGGCACTGGCGGGAATGCATAGGCTTTGTTGAACCTCCAGGTGTCCGTTAAGGCATCCATCCCAAGGGCTTGAGGGCAGAAGCCCCTTGTGTAGAAATTCTCTAGCTTGTGGTTGGCCGAGGAGGCAAATAGATCGACCTCGGGATCGAGACCTAGGGACTGGATCCATTCGAACACTTCCCCGTGAAGGGACCATTATTCCCATTGTTCACCGAACTCTGGACAAGAAGTCCGCTTGGACATTCTGGGCTCCTGGAATGTAGACTGCTGAGATGTCTGACAGGAACCTCTGGGCCCATGCGAAGATTGGCTCCACTTCTCGTAGTAGAGAAAGACTCCGTGTTCCACCTTGTCTCCTCACATAGGACACTGCCGCTGTGTTGTCCATCCTCAGGAGTACGGCTTTCCCCTGTGTTAGATGGCGGAAAGCCGCTCTCAACTCCAGAACATTGGACACCGGCAGATGAGGAAGCGGGCCCCATGTGACTTGAGCAAACTTCGGTCCACAGTGGGCTCCCCATTACATGTTGCTGGCATTGGTCATGACCAACACCCATGCTGGTGGAGAGATGGAGTGGCACCTGAGAAGGTTCTTGCGTAGCAGCCAACATGGCAGGCTGTCCCTCATGGCCGTTGAAATGTGGATAGGGTGGTCGCCCTTTTCTGGCCTCCACTGGCGCAGGAATCCCTTCTGGAACGGGCGCATCTTCCACAGCGCCCACTTCACCATGGGAGATGTTGAGACCATGGTACCGACCACCCTGAGACACTGGGAGGCTTTCAAGTACAGGGTTGCCAGAGCCCGCCAGACCCTGTCCCGTACCACCGCAACTTTTTCCTCTGGTAGGGAGATGGTATTCTCCTTGGTGTTGAACCGAGCGCCTAGGTACACCAAATCCTGAGATGGCTCCAGGTGACTCTTCTGATGATTTACCATCCAGCCAGACTCCTGAAGAATGGATAATACTTGGAACCTCTGGACCAGCAGCTGGCCTCTGTCCTGCGCCAGTAAGAATAGATCGTCTAGGTAGTGGTGAAGCCGTTTTCTTCCTGATAAGAGCTACCACTGTTAGGAGGACCTTGGAGAACACTCGTGGGGACGTCGAGAATCCGAAGGGAAGGCACGTAAACTGGAGGTGGCGAAGACCCACCATGAAGCGAAGATATTTGCGGAGCTCCTCTGCGACTGGGACATGAAAATACGCGTCCTTCAGGTCTATCATGATTAACCAGAGCGCTGTATCGTCGTGAGGGTTTCCATTTTGAACTTTTCACTTTTGATGAAGGTGTTCAAGTGGGTGAGATCTATAACTGGCATCCATGTTCCGTTCTTTTTTTGCACTAAAAAGAGGGGGGAGTAGAGGCCTTGGAATCTCTCTCCTTCCGGTACCACCGCGCCTTGGGCCACTAGCGAATCCACGTAGTCCAGTAGGACTCGTTTCTCCTGTTCCGCCCGAGGCACCAGGGTGGGAATGACTCTGAGTGTTGGATCGCTCGTAAAGACCCATGAGTGTCCGACGGAGATTGTGCTGATCACCCAGGAGTCCGAGATCGAGGCCGCCCAGACGTGCCGGAAATGGAACAGACGCGCTCCCACCCGACCCGATTGGGCAGGCCCAATCTCAAAAGGATTTAGCCGCCTCTCGTCCGGTAGAGGCTGAGCCTTTAGCGGCCCTCTGGGTGGATGCCTGGCCTCTCCTCCAGTTTCTCCTGAAGTCCCGCCCAGGCCCTGTAGACCCTTCGAAGGGGATCTTACACCAGGCTTGCTTAGAAGAAGGGTCGGCCAGCCAGCGACGTAACCACAAGGCCCGCTTGGCCGTAACGGAAGACAGCATCACCCGTGCCCCCAGACGGATCATGTCCAGGGAAGCCTCCCCCAGGAAGGACGAGGCCCACTTCAACTCCTGAATGGGCGCACTTCTGGCCACGTCCTCGGAGACGCTATATAGAGCCGATTCCACCTCCTCGGTCCATACTTCCATAGCCTTGGACAGGCTGCTAAGGCTAGAGCTGGCTTGCAGGCCATGCCCGCCGTCACATAAATCCTTTTAAGATCTAAGTCGATCTTCCTGTCGAGCGGCTCCCTGAAAGACACTGCATCTTCCAAAGGTAGAGTGACGTGCTTCACCAATCTCGTTACTGCCGCGTCCACCAAGGGAGCGGTCTCCAAATACCTGACGTCTTCTTCCTTAAAAGGTTAGAGTCTGGACGTCTTGATCGATAGGGAGTATTTCTTATCCACCTTCTCCCATTCTTCCATGAAGATACCCTTTAGTTCTGGGAGAAGCGGGAAGTTGGGACGCTCCTTTCCGAGGTGTTTAAAAAACGTTCTCTGTTTCATCGGTGATGACACCGGTTCATCCCATTTCAGGGCCTCCTTAACCACCCTAATCAGAGATGGGACTAGGGCAGTGTCAAAGCCTGCTGAGCCATCCCCTTCCAATTCACTGCCCGAGAGAGCCTGAGGTGAGAAGCTTGGCTGGGATGGTCCCGATTCCTCCTGGGAATCTTCCTCCCACTCGCCTCTAGTCGAGGACTGGCTTTGGGTACGGAGTGGCAATAGATCCTTCAACGACTGCTGCACCACCCACTTGACCACCGACTCTATCTGTTGGCCGCCAGCCTCCCTCTCTCCAGACACTCGGGCATAGCATTTGTCACAGAGTGACTTGCCCTCAGGAAGGTGGGTCCTGCAACCCCAACAGGATTTACGCCTGGAACGACTACCGTGGTGATGGGAGTGGTGTCTAGAGGAAGAATGTGAACTTCTTCCTTGGTGGCGGCCTCTTGATGAGGACCTGTGGCGCCTTGAGCCAAACTAGGACTGTCTGCGATGAGGACTGGCAGGGTCTCCACTTTTCCCGAGAGGACTGTTGGTGAACCAACCTGGGAGGGCTGAAAGGACAAGACAGAGAAGAAGAGGATAAGAACAGCCAATACAGGTATGACGGTCATTCCACAAGGATCCCTGTGCACCACCCCCCCACGGCCCCCCTCCGTACCTGTAGGCCAGGGGCTGGCCGCATGAGGTCGGAGACTTCTCCATCTTGGAGGAAAGCGAAAAGTCTGTCCAGAGGGAGAGAGACATTTAGTAAGCCAGTCCAGAGCCTCTCCCCTGGCAGAACCTGAACTGCTCTCCCCTGACCCTTCTCACCTTTACCTAGGCATTGCAAGGCTCGGGAAGGCTGCTGTGCATTGCCCGCAATCTTCCCAAGACTGCACAGGGCTTGCAGCATTTTCAAATTTCCCGCCCCGCCCAGGCGCCGCGACCGGAGCCTTGCCCGTCCGCGCGTGCGCCAGCCAAGCCTCTCTATCGCGGCCGGCCACTGCGCATGCACGGAACTATTTGCGGCCCGCCTATGGGACGGAGCGGAGCCGTGGAACGCAAAAGCGTTCCAGGCGCCATACCAGAGATCCGGGGAGCCCAGGGGAGTACAGGAGGGGAAGACAAGACACCCCGCCTCCCCAAAGAACAACGCTGCCATGGAGCCTCCTTCAGCTTCCTCTTCAGAGACCCTGTCCCGCGTTGGCGTCTCCCTGGGCAAAACAGGCTGCCACTCCTTGGCTTCTTCTGGCCTGACAATGCCACTCACCCGCCGTAGCTAGATACTGGGTGAGGGGGGACACCACAACCCCAACGTCTGCCCCGCTCTACGGCTGGGACCACGCTGCCCGGGACGCTTATACTTGGGTCCGTAGAGGAGGACAAAAAAAGGAACACGCGGGCTGAACAGAGGGTCAAACTTATATAAATAGGGTCCTATGGGGTTAAAGAGGGGGCGGGGTAAACCCACATGTGGCTGCCATGGAGTCAGTCAGGAAAAAACTTTTTGGAAAAAAAAAAAAGGAGAAAGCCTTTTCTTCACAGATATAAGACAAGCAGGTCTCGCCATGTGACCAAGTAATGAGTCCCCTTTGCAGGAAACATGTACTCTTGGTATCTTAGAGAGGAGATGACAAGATGATGAACAATTGTATTGTTGGGAATCGGGATAGAGAGAAAGAGGGTGCACCTGATGTTATCTCAGGCTGTGAAGACATTTTAGCATGCGTACTTTTTGTTATAAATGTGTAATGTATAAATGTGTAATGGCCGTAAAAAAAAAGGTTCTATCTTTGCAACCATTTGTAAATATGAACTTTTTTATGTTGAAGATACCTAAAGTCTGCACCATCAAAAAGATACATTTCAGCAAATTAGGTTATATTGTTCAAAGCATGACAGTTGTGCATGCTTCATTGAACTCTTAAGCATCATAAGATAATGTAAGTACTTCAGGAGGGGAAGGGAAGGGGTTGGAGCTGGCTACAGAGAGATCGAAAGTGAAGAATTGGTCAGGACTACAAGAAAAGCAGAAAGAGCTGAAGACCTAAAGTATGGTCAACCAAATCTTGCATCATTTGTGTTGGGAATCAGAAGTCCCCAACCCATGGTACTCAAAGAGAGAGATGGGTGATCTGCTGTTTGCATAAGTGAGGCACTAGTGGAGGTCCATAGTTTGGTAAGATAATGTTCAAGATGAAAGATGGCATGTAGAATCAGGCACATTGACTGGACAATGTGGTCCTGGGGTTTGAGACAACTTCTCAGGAAGCTGCTGTGATAGACATCTGTTAAGGGGCATCTGGAATAACAATTTTGTTCTGCCATAGTGTGATTGCAACCTAAGAATGTCATAGTGTGCTTGCACTCCTAGAATGTTTTCCTCTGATGTACAATAATCCCCTTTTGACAAAGTTGACATTTGTTACAGGATAAACCACATTGTCTGTCCTCTTTTATTTGCATTTGATTCCTAAGTGGGTGCCTGTCCTGCGATTGTCAATAGTGTCTGGAATATTTCCTAACATTACTTCTATCCAAAATATTTCATAACAAAGATCCTTGAACCTTTTATTATTCTGCATAACTCAGAAAGTCTATATTTTTGTATAGGTCTGCACCCAATGGTCTGTAATTCTAGGAATGAAAATAAAGGTACCTTCTTGGCTTATACAAGAATTTCAGTAGAGTCTAAGACCGGAAGTATTGCCTTACATCTCAAAGTCAACTGGAGTATGAAAAAAACAGATCTACTTTTAAAGTCTAGCTTCTATTTTTAATGTTGTTATTTTTAAACTATAGCCCTATTCTTAGTAATCAGCAGTAACTTTTATCATTGCAACAATTTTCTGACAAATATCTGGATTCACAACTTACTTGTGCTTACAACAATAGTTTTTTCTAAGTAAAGGTTATGCCTTACTACAAATGAAAAAAACAAAAATCCCCCCTAAACATTGGGAATCCCCCAATAAAGCCCCCCGCCCCCCCAACCCCAGCTAGTTCCTCATTACATATTTTTTTAAAAACTAAGCTATATGACCCAATTACCTCCAAGTGTTCTTTCTCTGGACCACACAATGGGAGGTTCCTTTGTCATAGTGACATGGAAACTTACCATTGGCTGTCCATTAGTGGGGTTCATATACCACATTTCCTGCCCTGCATAAACGTTTGGTATGTTTTTTTTGGGGGGGGGGGTTGTGTGGGCCCCCCAAAATCCACACATGGCCCTTATCCTAGAGAGGGGGTCTGGTATGTATTTTTAAGGGGAACCCTATGAAAAAAGAAAAATCTATATCTATACCAGGCTCTTATCCTGGCATACATCCTGGGTGGCAGCAAGTATGCACCCACCCCATTCCTGAACCATACCGTGCCACATGCCCTCAACAGAGGGATTGTGCCCTGTTCCCATGTTGATGAGATAAAGGTCGGGGTTTGTGAGGGGAATCGGGAAGCCTTCTTTAATAAGGGGGCCCTCAGATATCTGCCCCTCTATGTGAATGAGTACGGGCTACATATTACCTCTTGTTTCTCATTTACATAAAAAAAAAAAATGAAATATAAAAACACACACACACAGTTGAAAAGGTTTTTTAGAAAAAAGAATTGTGTTCCATGATGTAAATCTACATCAATCACACCACTTAGTGGTGTAGATCCATCGTCAATCAAGTTGAACGACGCTCTGACCACCTACAGATGATGAGCATGATGACCCACACTGACAACTCTCTCATGTTGGACTCTTTCACAAGTGACAGCTCCTCATCCAACAGATGGAAGTAAACAAACTGGCCTGGGATACTGGCTGATGTCAAAGACCAAATATGGCTATGACCATTGTGATGCAATCACTTTGAGGCGACTAGTGAGAGTCTGACCCGGGTTTTGCCAGCCACCATGGCAAAGCTGGTTCTGGCTTGGACTTTCTGGTCCACTCAAACCCCTCTTCATCTGCATTTAATGATCAGGAAGAGAGCAGAGGAGAACTCTTTTCTGGATCTCAGAGGGAGAAAGCTGAGTGAGCTCTGTGTGTTAATTTGGACTCAAAGATCAAGGTTTGCACTGTGCTTATGTTTTGTGGGTGTCGGGGACAATTTATTTTGAGCTTGCAAACCTGTAATAATAAAACCTGGCAAGCCACCAGATTTTAAAGAAACTGACCTCCATGCTGAATATTTTCCTCTGAAAAGTGATCTCCCACACCGTATTTGATCAATGACATTACCCGGAACCCCAGTCACTTTCATTACAAACAAAAGCATGCCAAGGATTGGAACTGTTATTTAGCTGTAATATCTTTTTTTAGTGTCCTTTTTGTGGGAGCATCACCCAAACATGTTATTTTTAGAAATTGTGTTTTTTTAATGTTGTCCTTTAAGCTTTAAAAAAAATACTTCTCCTGACCAGGACTCCAGAACAGTGCCCTCCAGCAAAAATAATTTAGTAATCTTCACCTCCTCAACCACCTTCTGGACACCCCGTCCTGTGGATTGGCCAATGCATGATACGTATTCATTACTGAATATTTGACTCTCCCTGTCCTATATTCTGGAGGCTTCTTGCAGAAGCAGGTAGTAATAAATTACCACTCATAACCAGAGGAGGTCTATCTATCTATCTATCTATCTATCTATCTATCTATCTATCTATCTATCTATCTATCTATCTATCTATCATCTTTTTCATTTTTATTTTTTTATTTTTAATGTGCTTATTTATTTTTTGGTGTGTGTAAGATTTGCTTTTATTTAAATGTTAAAACCAACTACACTTGGATCCGCTTTGCCAGAAAGCAGACTCAAGTGGTGTGGAATTTCCACCATGTTCATTTGCTGTGAATTGCCCTGCCCACGTGCTCCTTCTTTAGCTAGCTATAAACTAACTGAGCGACTATAGTTTATTTTGTTCTGCTTTACTGTGAGACATAAGCAATTGTTTATGTTTAGGAAATGTTAATTTAGCAACATACAAGCTCACTTAACAAGTTCAACCACTTTTGGGGAGCCATAGTTCAACAAACCATAGAAAAATTCATATCAGAGCCGGGTGTTCAGTAATCTGAAAACAGAGATATGATGGGAATGTGTAATACTTGTGAGTCAGCGAGTGTTTCTGGCTGGCAATAAGGCATTTCAGGATTTTTTAGTGGTGTTGTTCTTGCTTATCATTACAACATGCTTGTATAGCATCAAAATAATTTACATTGTTGTGAGCTTGGTGTGTTACAGCAGTGCAGGTTTTTTTTTTTGTGACCCCCTAAAAATAGAAGATCTATTTCTGAATAACTAAATATGTCTCCCTTTACTATTTATAACTTTTCACATGCTTTTCCTATAGCCCGCATATTATATTTAGCAGGTTTTAAGTAGCTTGCAGTGTCTTTCCTATTTTTAGTGGCAGTGGTTGTTAATTGTTACAGTCTGTACAGGGAGGACTAAGTCTGGTCTTGAATTCATGAATTGCAGTTTTTACTGTTTAAAAATTCAGACAACCTTAAGAATGCAGAGCTTAGCAAATGAGCAACTTGTCCAATTAACACAAACATGTCTAGGATTTGAATGTGGAAAATACCATAAGCCTTTATGTAAAAATGTACCTTTCTTTAAGGAAAGTTTAACAAGATGGCGGTAAATAATATCTTTGAGTATAAACCTTTGACAGAGTAGTCAATCTTTGACCTGGAAGTCGATTATGTTTAATGGTTACGGACATAACTGATACAAGTCTGTTATAGAAACAAATGAGACTAATGCATAACATTATACAAAGAATCAGAAGTTATTTTTGGAACTAACTCTCTTATTTTTTTTTGTGTATCACCCCTCAAAGAGTTTAAACTACCGTTAACACCTTTATGGGAAATTCGGACATTTTCCGTACATGACATGTCAGTAGAATTTCTTTCCATGTAAAAATGTATTTCCGAATACCATAAAAGGTGTAAGTTTAGGATCTGTACAAACACAATTAACCTGTTCAACGAGTAAACGATTCGAGACGTAAG
>BLSH010349627.1:72649-90948 GCA_018402905.1 Glandirana rugosa | reverse complement strand
TGTCCTAGGCTCCAGCGATGCTGCCATCCGCATCATCGCTCTTCCCCTCCTCCTCCATTTGGCACCAACATCACAAGTGTGGGCACCCGGCTTTGGCTTCAAAGTCGGGCGCGCACTGCGCAAGCGCGAGTTGCACAAGCGCTGTGAATGGCCAGCGTATCCTCTGGAACCTGTAACGTGTGGGAGGGAGGGGAGGAAAGGGAACTTCCTTCCGGCTCCATGGTGCCAGGAGAGGAAGTGGACCTGGGACACTGTGAAAACAGGGTCCCCTGTCCCTCCCCAAAATAATTACATGCCAATTGTGGCATGTTAGGGGGTCACCTTCCCTTAAAGCGGAAGTTCCACTTTTGGGTTTTGCTTTAATTTACTAAATATGCCAGAATGTATTATGCAAGATGCGACCATCACGGGGTGTGTTTTTTTTTTTTAAAGGCTGGAACTCCACTTTGAAAAAAAGGAAGAAAATATTTTTTACCTGATATTTCTAAGGAGAAGGTGTCATGGCTGATTCTAACAATTTCTGAACAGAGTGAGCTATACAGTACCTCATTACCAAACAATTCAAGGTAGGTTCTACACTTCTTTAGAACAAAGCAGAGAAGAAAGCGCTTCTAAGTGCAGTAATAAAACAATTTAATGACAAGGAAGGGTTAAAAACACTTACAAGATGGAAGTGATAAACATCCAGTGGGATGCCTTCTGGGAGTAAAGACAGCTGCAGGTAGAAGTTCCAGCCGACCAGCGGTGGGAAGCACTGTCTCTCTGATCCAAAATGTAGACCCATGCTGTCAGTACCAGCAAGGAATCCAGGCAACCAGAAGTGGCATCAGAGTGGGCGGGGCATGTTTCGGAGCATGCCCAGTTGCTCCTTCTTCAAACCAATTGAAGAAGGAGCGACTGGGAATGCTCCAAAATGTTATGGATTCATTGATATGCCTGTTTATCACTTCCATATTTTAAGTATTTTTGACCCGTCCTTGTCATTAAAGTGTTTTATTACTGCACTTAGAAGCGCCTTCTTCTTTGCTTTGTTTTTCCTATAGAGCGTGCTTCCCTTTTCTGAACTGCTGCTGTGGTGCATTAATCACAATTCAAGAGCCAGTCATGTACTGTTTGTTAAAGTCTCCTTGTTATCCAGAGCGCTCTATTCTCCACACTCCTCTACATTTCTTTAAGACAGACATTGCTCAGATCTAGTTTACAGCCCATAATGAAGAACTGAGAGCACAGTAGACAGGGTTAATCATGTGAAAAATTACTCCACAGGCCCCTCCTAAGCACTACAAAGCAGGGAGAGCATGGATGGTTTTAATACAAAGCAGGGAGAGCATGGATGGTTTTAAAAGGAGAAGTACAGCCAAAGCTTGTTTGGCTGTACTTCTCCTGTGCATCACAGGAGTGCAGTTCGTTCTGCACTCCTGTGGCCTGTATTCAACAGACAGTGGGCTGAATTCTGTTGTCTGCTGATGTCACAGAGCCAGTCTGGGCTCGGGCAAGATCGCAATGCCTGGACCGGCACCTGCCTCAGCTTTTCAGCGAGTCGCTGAGAGCCTGAGCTGGTCATTCCCGCACCCTCCACAGCTCAGCACTCCAGTGAGCTCAGGAGGGCAGAGCAGAGAACTGCTGACTGACAGTGAGCAGCCCCCTGCTCAGGGAGCCCGGAGAACTGAGCAATCAGTGGTGTTAGAGTGCTCGGTTGTCAGTGTTAGAGTTGGTCGGGACAGATGCAGA
This sequence comes from Glandirana rugosa, assembly GCA_018402905.1. Classification (NCBI taxonomy): domain Eukaryota; kingdom Metazoa; phylum Chordata; class Amphibia; order Anura; family Ranidae; genus Glandirana; species Glandirana rugosa. The sequence goes on along the minus strand of BLSH010349627.1, from coordinate 89,217 downwards.
ATCAGACCGGTGCTGCATCCACCCTCTAGTGCTAGAAGTGTAAATAGTTTTTTTCTAGTACAGGTAAATTTATGCAGGCTTGGCTGGCAGCCAAGCCTGTCTGTTTTTGCCTTGGGTTGGGCAGAAATCCAGGGAGAGCTGAATGACTCACAGGCAGCATCACTGAGAGCCCTGACCAATCCCCAACCTGGATACTCAGGGTCAGCCCAGCTGGGGAAGAGTTGTGCTCAGGTGGAAGATGGAGATGGCGTGTTAGGCTGTCATGGCCTCTGAGGGAGCTCCCCATTCTTGGGGAGTGACCTTGGGTCTGGGCTTGTGTGTGGATGGGGCCTTCCTAAAACCATGGAGGTGTACTGGCCAGGAGGCACTGGAGCAAAGAGGACAGTGGGAGAAAACTGCCGGGCAAGTCTCTAGGAGGACAAGAATCAGCGAAGTGGGCTGGTGAGTGACATATAGTCAGGAGGACTGGGAGGCACGCCTGAGAGGACTGGAATGGAGCAGTATGGGATGGGTGCAGAGCCAGTCAGCAGGACTGTGGTGCATAGCTCCCAACTGTCCCTGATTTCGAGGGAATGTGCCTCATTTAAGTCCCTGTGTCCCTCTTTCCTCCTAATTTGTCCCTCATTTTGGTCTGATCTACATTGTATATAAAATGCACTTTTTATCTTTCAATGTTTCCCAGTGTTCCATGTATCTTTCAGTGTTTCCCAGTGCTAAACCATTCATCCAATTTCTACATTGCTGCACTTGTAAATTTCAAAGTCAAAATAAAGGAACAGAGGTAATTCGCACCATGGAAGGGCACAGAACTGCCACAATATATACAATATCTCACAAAAGTGAGTACACCCTTCATATTTTTGTAAATATTTTATTCTATCTTTTCATGTGACAACACTGAAGAAATTACACTTTGCTACAATGTAAAGTAGTGAGTGTACAGCTTGTATAACAGTGTAAATTTGCTGTCCCCTCAAAATAACTCAGGACACAGCCATTAGTGTTTAAACCGCTGGCAACAAAATTGAGTACACCCCTATGTGAAAATGTCCAAATTGGGCCCAAAGTGTCAATATTTTGTGTGGCCACCATTATTTACCAGCACTGCCTTAATCCACTTGGGCATGGAGTTCACCAAAGCTTCACAGGTTGCCACTGAAGTCCTCTCCCACACCTCCATGATGACATCACAGAGTTGGTGGATGTTAGAGACCTTCCACCTTCCATTCAAGGATGCTCAATTGGGTTCAGGTCTGGAGACATCCTTGGCCAGTCCATCACCTTTACCCTCAGCTTCTTTAGCAAGGCAGTGCTCGTCTTGGAGGTGTGTTTGGGGTTGTTATCATGTTGGAATACTGCCATGCGGCCCAGTCTCTGAAGGGAGGGGATCATGCTCTGCTTCAGTATGTCACAGTATATGTTGGCATTCATGGTTCCCTCAATGAACTGTAGTTCCCCAGTGCCAGCAGCACTCATGCAGCCCCAGACCATGACACTCCCACCACCATGCTTTACTATAGGCAAGACACACTTGTCTTTGTACTCCTCACCTGGTTGCTGCCACACATGCTTGACACCATCTGAACCAAATAATTTTATCTTGGTCCCATCAAACCACAGGACATGGTTCCAGTAATCCATGCCCTTAGTCTGCTTGTCTTCAGAAAACTGTTTGCGGGCTTTCTTGTGCATCATCTTTAGAAGAGGCTTCCTTCTTGGATGACAGCGATGCAGACCAATTTGATGCAGTGTGCAGCGTATGGTCTGAGCACTGACAGGCTGACCCCCCACCCCTTAAACCTCTGCAGCAATGCTGGCAGCACTCATATGTCTATTCATAAGTCTATTTCTCAAAGACCACCTCTGGATATGACGCTGAGCACGCGCACTCAACTTACTTGGTCGACCATGGTGAGGCCTGTTCTGAATGGTACCTGTCCTGATAAACCATTGTATAGTCTTGGCCACTGTGCTGCAGCTCAGTTTCAGGGTCTTGGCAATCTTCTTATAGCCTAGGCCATCTTTATGTAGAGCAACAATTATTTTTTTCAGATTCTCAGAGAGTTCTTTGCCATGAGGTGCCATGTTGAACTTCCGGTGACCAGTATGAGAGAGTGAGAGCGATAACACCAAATTTAACACACCTGCTCCCCATTCACACCTGAGACCTTGTAACACTAATGAACTATGTAAAAAACCCCACTTGGGACTTTTAAGGGGAAACCCACAAACAGAGTGTGGTGGTTATACCCATTTTTCATATGTTTGTGTCTTATTGTATTGCTGCACATAGAATGCATCCACTATAATTGTCTGCAATTTCCTTGTTCTTGTGAACCTGCTGTTTGGGTTCTCTTTTATTTAACCAATAAAATGAAAATTTTTACCATATCTGTTATACTCTCATGGAGTTGGTTTCCCCTTAAAAAAAGGGGGGGGGGTGGCTAAATGGCCCCAATTTGGACATTTTCACTTGGGGCTGTACTCATTTTTGTTGCCAGCAGTTTAGACAATAACTTACATTTTAACAAAGTGTCATTTCTTCAGTGTTCTCACATGAAAAGATATAATAACATATTTACAAAAATGTGAGGGGTGTACTCACTTTTGTGAGATACTGTGTACATATATATTTATATATATATATATACTGTAAGGGGGTTAGCTTGGCAGCGGATGTGTGTGACCCCCTGGAAGGGTTCACTACACAATTTAGGCACAGCGAGACAGCAATTTCAGGTGAAAACAAAAAGGTTGTTTATTCTCACTAGTTACAATGTGAAAACAGCAAATCATAAAACAAACAACAAAATAAATCCTAGGCCACTTGGCCACTGACTGCACAATAGGTTTCCATGTCTGTCATCTGGGTACAGCCTACCGCTGTACAAAGCTCCTATCTCTCACTGCAGGATATACAGCCACACAGCCCTTAACGTACAGGATGTGTGTTACGCTCCCCAGTCTATGCTCACAGATACTGGTTCCAGGATGGAGCATCCACCTATGCCTGCTGGGAGCTCTTGTAGAGGCCTTAATGAGCCAGTTCAACTCAGCTGGGCTCATTAGACTCCCAGCACTCCCCCTAGTGGTAGCCATCCGCATAAAGTATGAGCCTGGCGCAAATGTATCTGCCATCTTGAACACACCCAGGTGATTTTACCTGCCAGCTGTCACAATATATATATATATATATATATTTATATACACACCGATCAATCATAACATTATGACCAGCCACCTAATATTGAGTATGGCCCCCTTTTGCTAAAACAACCCTGGCCCATTGAGGCATGGACACCAAAGTAATATCCACATGGATGGCAGGACCCAAGGTTTCCCAGCAGAACATTGCCCAAAGCATCACACTGCCTCTTCCAACTTGCCTTCCTATAACACATCCTGGTGCCATCTCTTCCCCAGGTAAGTGAGGCACACACATCCTGCCCTCCACATGATGTAAAAGAAAACGTGATTCATTAGACCAGGCCACCTTCTTCCATTGCTCCGTAATCCAGTTCTGATGTTCATGTGACCATTGTAGAAGCTTTTGGCTGTGGACAAGGGTCACCATGGGCTTCACAGCCCCATATATAACAAACTGTGATGCCCATTTTTTTCTGATTTCACCACATTAACTTCATGGACAACATGTTCATTTGCTGCCTAATACATCCCACCAATTTTCAGATGCCATTGTAAAAAGATATTCCCTTTAACTCTCAGTGGTCATAATGTTATGGCTGATTGATGTATACAGTACATTACAAAGATGCATACATAGCATCATGGCTTTGACTTGTGCCTATAAAAATCATTTTGGAAGTGGTGGTTTGTATGAGTTTCAGCTTATTATGTAGAAAGTATTATTTCCTTATGTAGGAAAAAGCCATCCAGGCTTCCAGCCAAACCAAAGCTCCATGATGGAGTTCTAAAAAAAGTTGTTGAGGGTGCACGTTGTTTACTGTTTACTGACTTATTGTTATTATTAGCATTGTGCTTCGAATGCCTTAGTGTAGCCAGAGGGGTTTCTAGGTTTGTTATCGAGTCACAAAATGCAATGTTGTTTTTGTGCTTTTCAGTAATGTTGGCTATGGTTTCTACTACAGACAGACATCTCGGCTCCATATTAAACTGAAATGATAAACTTCTTGACTTGAGTCTATACTTAGTGGATAATTATGCATAAGGAGACATCTTTATCTTGCCCTATTTTTAATTTTGCTTACAAAAAAAAAAAAATCAGTAATAGAATGACTTTGTGCTGCTGTGTCTTAAAATGCTGTGGCAAGTACCCTGTCCCCCTATGTACAATTTAATTATACCTATTAGCATAGCATGCTGCATGCCATACCTATTACATATACCACACTTTGTTAATTATTACTTTTAGCTAAATGCAAATACATACCTGTTGATTCAGTATTTGGTCATTTTTGGTGCTTCATGTCAGGGGCGTATCATGAAATGAGTGGACTCGCGTGCAAGAAGTGGGCCCTAGGCATTTAAAAAAAAAATGTGGCGCGTGCAGTGCGCTGTGGCCAAATGTGGATGTGGCTTAAAATGCATTAAATATTCGGCATAGCTTGAAGTGGGTGTCATTTAACAGTCTGAGATGTCTTACATAGTACAAATGCAGTAATGGTAAATAGGGAATGTACAGTGTGGAGTAGTGCAGGAGAAGGGTGTGCAGTGTAAGGCGGTGGGTAGTATGTGCAGGAGAGGAGTACGGTGTGTATGGAGTATGTAATGGTGGCTATTATGTGCAGGAGAGGGATGCATGGTGTATGGAGGTGGGTAGTATGTGCAGGAGAGGAGTGCAGAGTGTATGGAGGTGGGTAATTTATGCAGCAGAGGAGAGCAGAGTGTATGTAGGTAGGTATAATGTGCAGGTGAGGAGTGCGGAGTGTACAGTGGTGGGTAGTATGTGCAGGATGATGTCAGTAGGGCAGTGGATTATTTTTATTATGTTATTTTTTTATTACTTTTTTACAGTTTAATGTTTTTGTATTTTTTTTTTCATTTTTTCAAAATGCTTTTTGGGGTCCAATGGATGGTGTCAGTAGGGCAGTGGACGGTGTCAGTAGGGCAGTGGACGTTGTCTGTAGAGCAATGGACAGTGTCAGAATTCATCGGCTTCTAGCTTGCCCACAGCCCAGGTGTGCACTTCAGATAAATTATTAGATTAAATTAAATCACATTAGATCAGATTAAAGGTATTTATAGTATGCCATCAGATATACATAGAGGGGTATATTTAGCATAGAATGTGACATTCATCAAACATTCACTGCAGGTGTATCTTCCTGGTGCACGTCTTAAACTAGTTGTGAACATACAATCTTATAGGCATTTTCTAATACAGCTATACTTATGCAGGCACCATAAATTTTGCTTTGTTTCATAAATGATCTTTCTTACTTTTTTACAAGGTTAAAAAGTTCTGTCATGTGACCATGCATCTACATTTGGGGGCTCATCCGGGATTTGCCCAAGGTAACCTGCATGGTCGTTGCCTCTAGCAACCAGATATCATCAAGCCAAGAAATTGTACTTTGTTGCTTGAAATTCCTAAGGGGGAATAACCAGCTATACTGCATCCCCAGTTGCCATAACCATGGCTGGGACAGCTGCTTGTGCTACACCAGGGCCTGCCCTGATCAGTGAGTACTGTATTATGTGCTGCTGTCTGTGGCAACCACGGTGGGCAATCGTGCCCATGGATTACAAAATGTCTAGCTGTCTGATCATGGCTGGGAAAAGTGATTGTGTGCCGGAACATCCTGCTGAAACCAGTGAGAAGTGCATGGATGTGTCCGCTGTTGCCCATGACAACCAGGGTAAGCCGGTGGGATTCTGTGGGATTATGTCTGCCAGCTACGTAAATATAGCTGAAGTAAAAGACTGTTAAGATCCTGCTTAAATCAGTATGGTATGCCCTGTTGCCTTTAGCAACCACTACAGACTTTTATTGTCTCCTGCGCTCAGCTATTCAGCCCTGGCTGAGTTTGAAAGGCATGTTGTAACAAGTCCTGTAAGTACCAGTGTATGTAAAGTGACTGTATGGACAGTGTCTTTGCCTGTTCAGTTCGGAAGGGAAGGATTTTACAGAGCATACGGGAGCAGGCTTGCTTATCATAACTGCTGGTGCCAACTAGACTGGAAGCTTGGGGGTGGAGCTACCTGCATAAAGAGCTCAGCGTGCTCAGCATGGGAGAGCCGAGGAGGAGTACATCATGACAGGTTACCTACAGCCCAGCAGTTCAGTTGTAAGCCTTCCTGATATACAGGCACTGGACAGCCGATACCGGATGGTGGATACTGGGGTCCGGCTAGAGCATCGAGGGGGATTCGCTCACGGAATGATCAATGGGATGGAGAATAAGTTCCTTTTGTGTCCTGGGTTCAGGAAACCTATAGCAGCGGTCAGAGCCTAGCTGCAGTGTGGGCACTGTGAAGAGCCTTTAACCATACTGATGCCCAGATACTTGCCACCAGTGACCTATGCAGTGACCCTGTCATCAGGACTATGCGTGGAGTGGAGAGAGGAATTCTGGTTGGTCGGAGGAAGTCTAGGGGTGAGTGGTACAGTCGGTTAGCGCAAGGGAGAAAGAGCCACGGCAGGAGGTGAGAGACCCAAGCCCAGCTCGGGATGTCCCAGCAGAAAAGCCGGCTGCTGAAGTCCACCCTATCAGCCACAACTGGAAGGAGCCAGCTGTTGAGGACCACAAGTCTTCAGGTGAGCCAGAGGGGAGGAGCAGTGGTGGTGAAATAGATTGGGGGTCTCCTAGACTGAAGGCTTAGTTCAAGGCCCTAGAAGTGGAGGCTGAGTGGTCCCCAGAGAACGAGTCAGAAGTGGACTTGTGGGAATGCTCAGGAAGCTAGAAGTCTGCCAGTAGGAATATCCGTGTGTGTGGGGGGGGGCTCACATCCACATGCACAGATGAACAGCTACCAACTCCACTAAGACAACCCCATTGTGCCCCTGCCCCATCAGTATGACTATATTCTATAGTCTGTTCAATTTGGGGTTAAATGCAGGTTGTGCTCGAGCAGGGGATGTGTTGCAGATTCAAGTTTTGATTGAAAGGGGGTGTGTCAGAGGCAGGCTGTAATTTGTCAGGGGGCATGGTGACTGAACAAACTACCCAATACAGGTATGCTGTATGTCCGCCAAGTGTTCTGTACCTCTGAATGACCAGTCAAGGGATCAAAACTGACCATGCTAACACAGGTCAGTTTTTTGTGCTTTGTGTGGTCAGTTTAGAACAAGAAGGAAAGGTGGAAGATGATTGTCAAGATCAGCCAGGTACTTCAGATGGAATAAGTACATAAAATAATATAAACTATAATGTATAAAATACATATATGTAAACACATTGCAGTGACTGATTTGGCTGCAGTGAATATTGATGGATGTCACATTTCTTTATAAATATGCCCTTGTTTTCTAATTCACATGTATTCCATCATCCTGAAAAGATATTTAAAAATTAAGATTTAATACCCCAGACTAGGATTGGTTTTTGTTTTTTAATTTATACACAATGATAAATCCTTTATCTAAACTTGCATGCTAGTCTGTGAGTTAGTTCTAAAAGGTGGCCCCAAAATATGTTTTTTATGCCCATATTATTGCAATGTTATCAGTTTAAGTGGAATTACTTGGGAACCACATCCCTTGGGGGTTCCAGAAGAGTTGGAAATAAAATGCTGTTTGGTTGGGAGATTAGAAAGTAGGGGTAAATCTTTACAATAGGGACACACTTAGCAATAAACACATTTTTTTAGGAAAATGGAGTAGAATTAAAATTTTACCTGATATTAACTCTTGTCTATTCCTCTGCTGTTGGAGATATACTGTACCTTTACCCTCTGTTTGGTCACCAGACAGGAAGTGATGGTTGGTCATGTGAAAAAAAGGACACCCCATGGAAACATAACTTATAAATTGAAGCAGTGTACTCATTTTCATAATCTAAATGAATGAAAATGCAGAATTATTTCAAAACAATTGTTACCACCACTTCAAAATTATGAAATTAGATTCTGGTGTTCCAGTTTAGGTTCCAATGATAAGAACCTCCTTAGGGAGTACATATGTAGGTGGAACCTGTCTTATTTACAACTCACATATCTAGGGTCTGGTGATTTCTTTCATTTTAACATGTATGGTGTCATTATACCAAGATCAATAGAACCTTCTAAAGTTCTCGGAAAGAAGGTTGTGCATGTCTTAGTCTGGCAAAGGATTTAACGGTTTTACTGCCACCACCATATGTCATATGTGGCAGCTGGAAATTTACACACACTCCTGGCTTCCCCCCCAATGCTTCCTGGGCTCTGCTGTCCCACCTGCGGGCCTGGGACCCACATGGTGTATGTTGCTGGATGGAGGAAAGAGATACCAGTAAATATCCGTTCACTGATCTTCCCTAGCAGCAAAAAAACCTGGAAGTTATGTGTATAACATCACTTCCAGTTCCATTTTTTATTAAAACATTTTTGCTTGGATATAGCAAAGGTTAAACATCTAATTGGTGGACTAAGGTGCTAATTAAGAAATTATACATTCATGTAAATCCTATTAACATTGTAGTAGCTGGTTAACAAATGCCTGATGCAATTCTTCCACTTTCTGCAGCATACAATGTTGTAGTCTGATCACCAGGAAAAGAGACTAAAACCTCGTACACACGATCAGATTTTTGGATGAACGGTCGCCCTTTTTTTGTTGCATGCTAGTCTCATGTTGAAAGTGAAAAGGTTACTCGCCATACGTAAATTCTCATACAACAGAATTCAGCTTCAGAAATTACGTAATGTGTTGAATAGTTTTTTATGTATTCTTTTGTTTCTGAGCATGCGTAGTCAGGCACTTACAATTTTTGTTTAAATTTAACTATATCATCTTCATTAAATCTGAAAAGAATACACAGCTGAAAAACAAGGTCCTGGTAAGATCCATGTGGATAGCAATGTCAAACCTGGACAGGCAGATTCTGTAGTATTGGAGCAGTACGGTATATGCACCCAAGGAATGTAACTGAAGTGAGAGTGGCTATTACACAGGGATTGCAGCCATTACACAGGGATTGTAGCCATTACACAGGGATTCAGCCATTACACAGCGTTTGTCGGACGAAACTCTACTTCCAATTTTGTTATCATGTGTACGGGCCTTTAAGAAATGCTTCCTCCTGCCTGTAGCAGACTGATGACATCATCTCATGCTAGGCCAGTGGTTCTCAACTCCGGTCCTCGGGACCCACCAACAGGCCAGATTTTAAGTATTACCTTGGGGAGATGCAGACTAGAATACTGCAATCACTGAGCAGCAAATGATATCACCTGTGATGTATTTCAGTTATCCTGAAAACCTGGCCTGTTAGTGGGTCCTGAGGACCGGAGTTGAGAACCACTGTGCTAGGTAAAGTCACAGAACTGGGGCTCAAGAACTGCATTCTAGTGATAAAGAGTAAAGCGTATTTAAATATGATATCATTGTTCAATTTCAAGAATTTATTCATGGTAACGTGTAATGCTCCTGAGAGGTTCACTGTAAGGATTATCATAGATTATCATAGATTATCATAGATATGCATTTTACAAATTACAATAGATATACTCCATTCACTGACACAAGACACTGGGATTCACAGCATGAACAACACACACCAGACTGGTCATATGCAGGTCAGTATAACAGCTGATGCCATAGCATTTCATACACAAGGAAATAGGGAAGGATGTTACAGCTAACATGAAAAGTATGTGCAACAATAACAATGCATAGATATTCAGATTTTACAGACAATGTTGTGTTTGCAGGAAAGGCCTCCATTATATTTAGAGCTTGTTCTAATGAACTCCAGTGTTGCTTTGACACCTAACTGAATGAGCACATGATAGGGAAGAATAAGCCAAACATCCATTCAGTCACTGGATATTCATTAATAAAATGCTTCACATAGTTTTAATGATCCTATGCACCATGTAATACAATCAAACATATTTTTGTATTTATTATAATATAAAAAGCATATCACTGAGAAGGTAGTGCTGGACACATACTTACAACAGGTAGTAATTAACAAGATTTCACAGCTCAGATATATGCAAATTACTCAAACAATTACTGTTAGAAAGGACGGAAGTGATATACAGTGGGTATAGAAAAAAAATCACCCTGAGTACTGAGATAGGTTTTCCAGCACCCAGGGCAAGTATGCAGAACTGTGTCCACCACCCAGGATGCTTATGTATGACCTAAAAATAGGTGTACTATTCTGTGCCCATTCTCTGCCCCCTTGCTCTAGCTACTCATGGTTGGCATGGAGTGTGCACTGCACATGTGTGACCATCTGCTTGTTTTCAAGCAGCTAGAAGGTAGTTGTGCACACACAGTATATTTTTCATGTCATCTGTAGGCAGACTGACTGGGCAGGAGCTGTCAGAGCAGACACGACACTGTAACCCTCTGGTTATCAGCAACTGATCTGGATCATGTGATTTGCCCCCACAAACACCCAATAACTTCCCCTCCTGCCCACCCCTTGTCCCAGCCCTGCTCTGAAAGGAGCTGAATACAGAGTAGGATCCATAATCTATAGACTTGGAAGTCCTCTGAAACATAGAAATATAGAAAAGTGATAGTAGAAAAGAAGTCCGAGTAGTCCATCGAGTCTGTCCATTTTCCTTATTTTATATACATTTTATAATATTTTTGTTAACTGAGTATAGATCTATGTTTGTTCAATTCATGTTTGAAACCACTTATTGTTGACTGATTCACTGCCTCTGCTGGAAGTATGTTCCAAGCATCAATTACCCTTTCTGGTACAATTATTTATTTAACTATATCATAGGTAAATCTGAAAAGAGTGAACAGCTGAAAAACAAAGTCCTGGTAAGATCCATGTGGATAGCAATGTCAAACCTGGACAGGCAGATTTTCTAGTAAAGGAGCAGTCTGGTATATGCACCCAAGGAATGTAGAGTGACTGAAGAGAGGGTGGCTAGGAGCCAGTGAAAAAGGAAAGCAAAGATACAAAAAAAGGGAAAAGAAAAAGAAAAAAAGGGGGGTGGAAGGGTAGTAGGGATATGGACTCAGGACAGTCAGGCGGGCTGGTAATGGGCATCCAACACTATCTAGAGGAAGCAAGGGGAAGGCATATTGAAGCATATTGAAGCCAAGGTTCCTAAATCTTAAGAAATTGAATGTGAGAGCCTTTGAGAATGCTAGACATCCGTTTGTTAAGCATCAGAGTAGTCATACAGTCTCTGACACTCTAAAAGGGGACCATAGGTTTCCTTCAGGCCTGGGCAATTGTTCTTTTGGCTGACAAAAAAAGTGTTTTAGGTAAGCTGTGTGAGCAGTGCGGGGGTATTTATTTTTTTATTTTTTTTGTTTTTTACTTTTTGCTATAATAAAAAAATGTAAAAAACAAATTTCTTCATCAATTTAGGCCAATATGTATTCTTCAACATATTTTTGGTAAAAAAAAATCCCTATAAGTGTATATTGATTGGTTTGTGCAAAAGTTATAGCTTCTACAAAATAGGGGATAGATTTATGGCATTTTTATTACCGTATATACTCGAGTATAAGTCGACCCGAATATAAGGACAGGGATTACACAGGGATTGCAGCCATTACACAGGGATTGTAGCCATTACAAAGGGATTGTAGCCAGAACACAGGCATTGTAGTCATTACACAGGGATTGCAGCCATTACACAGGGATTGCAGCCATTACACAGGGATTGTAGCCATTACACAGGTATTGCAGCTATTACACAGGGATTGTAGCCATTACACAGGTATTGCAGCTATTACACAGGGATTGTAGCCATTACAAAGGGATTGTAGCCAGAACACAGGCATTGTAGCCATTACACAGGGATTGCAGCCATTACAGAGGGATTGTAGCCAGAACACAGGGATTGTAGCCATTACACAGGGATTGCAGCCATTACACAGGGATTGTAGCCATTACACAGGGATTGCAGCCATTACACAGGGATTGTAGCCATTACACAGGGATTGTAGCCAGAACACAGGGATTGCAGCCAGAACACAGGATCATAGCCATTACACAGGGATTGTAGCCATTACATAGGGATTGTAGCCATTACACAGGGATTGTAGCCAGAGTACAGGGATTGCAGCCATTACACAAGGATTGTAGCCATTACACAGGGATTCAGCCATTACATCGGGACTCAGCCATTACACAGGGGTTCAGCCATTACACAGGGATTCAGCCATTACACAGGGATTGTAGCCCTGAACAGAGCACATACATAGACTTATCGGACCACCCACAGAGGCTGCAGGCGCCCGCAGATGAGATGGTGTGGGACACTCACTCGAGTATAAGCCAGGTGGGGGGGGGGGCTTTTTCAGCACAAAAAATGTGCTGAAAAACTCGGCTTATACTTTTTTTACTAGTAATGGATTTTTAGCAGGACTGCGACATTGCAGCAGACAGATCAGACACTTTTTTGGGACCAGTGAACTGTATACAGCGATCAATCTATAAAAATGCACTGATTACTGTAGAAATGACACTGGCAGGGCAGGGGTTAACACCAGGGGCGATTAAAGGGTTAAATGTGTTCCCTCACTGTGTGTAACTGTATGTAGGGCTGTGTGACTGGGGAATCACACAGATCCGTCTTCCTGCTTAGCAGAAAGATAGGATCTGTGTGATCTCCCCGTTCTGTCATTATGAGGAACGATCGCGGGTGACCAGCGGACATCAAGTCCACCCCACCCGCTGATTCGCTCCCCCACAGACTCCACGCGCACGCGCGCCCACAACGGCTTGTTCCCGCGCCGACGTACAATGATGTTGATTCGCAGAAACGCGCCACATTGCAACGGTAATACATCGTGGCCCATCGTTAAGCGGTTAAGTTATAAATTATTTAATCCAAACAATGATTGGGTAAAGGGTAGTTGATGATATTAGTGACTCTATGACGTTGTTCTGTGCAAATCACTGACACTGTTGAAGTACTCATTTGTTTATTGCCTCTATTGCTATATGAATACAGGATTATTTGTAGACCATATGTAGTCATACTCTACTATTAAAACCCCTTCATGCCTAAGCCTTTTTCTGACTCTTGTTGCTTACAAGTTAAAATCAGTATTTTTAGCTAGAAAGTTACTTAGAACCCCCAAACAATATATTTATTTTTATAGCAAATTGCAATATTTCATGTCACACTGTGTTTGCGCAGCGGTCTTTCATATGCAATTTTTACACTTTTTTTTACAGAAATAAACTTTCATGAATAAAAAAAAAAAAAGTAAAATTAGCCCAATTTTTTTGCCCAATCGCGCACACTCGTGGAATGGCAACAAACTGCGGTACTTAAAAATCTCTATAGGTGAAAACATTTCTACAGGTTACCAGAGTTACAGAGGAGATCTTCCACTAGAACTATTGGTCTCACTTTAACGATCATAGCCATACTTCACATGTGTGGTTTGAACACTGCTTACATTTGCAGGTGTGACTTACGTATGCGTTTGTGCACGCAAGCAGGGAGGGATAGGGCGCTTTAACATTTTTTTTCCTTATTTACTTTATTTTATTTTTTTTACACTGTCCCAATTTTTTGATCACTTTTATTGCTGTCATAAGGAATGTAGACATCCTTTGTGACAGTGACAGGTACCCTTTATGGAGAGATCTGGGGGTCTAAAAGATACTTTCCTTTTTTTTCAAATGTGGCACCTTTTAAGGCTTCAGTAATCTGGAAGAGATGTCATGCTTCCAGGTTACTAGATCTGAGACCGGATCAAAGCCGAATCTGGTGGGACGGAAGTACCCGGGTGAGTTGCGCAAGGTGGCAGGAGGGGGGACGTCTCCTCCCACTGCTTATAATAACAGCTGAGTGGCTGTTTAGCCACATCGATTGTTATTGCAGAGCTCTAAAAAACGGTACTGGGGTACAGCTGTGGGCATCACCCCGGTACAACCCCTTGAAGCCAAGGCCGCATATTTGCATTACATCGGCATGAAGGGGTTCAACAAAATTCACTTATCAATGTCTCTGCTTACATTAATCCTCTTCAGGCCTTTGTCTCCAGGCAGACTGCTGAGCACCGGACTCACATGAGCACTCGCTTTTCATAGACTTCTAAAGGATTGTCAATTAAAACAGTTGACCTAAAGAAGTCCATAAGAAGCAAGTATGCCGGGATCAAATTTTTTTGTTTCCAGGTTATAAAGAACTAAATATATATATTATACTGTATATACTGTATAACAGCTGTATGTTTAGGTGAAGGCATCTTGTAATATCCTGAAATCCAAAAATAAAATGTTTTTAAAAGACAAGAATCTAAGATGTGACAAGTAGATTGTGGGAGTACAAAAAACTGATTCTGGAAGATAGTATATCTTATCGGTGGACAAAGTTTATTTGTTTTTGCTCTATTTATTGTCATTCTTTGAGCATAACTGCATACTATATTGTGGAAGTAGACACAACACAGGTTTATTTTTGTTCTAAGGATGTCATATATTTTAAAATGAATGCTTAGAGGTTTAGGTTTGACAGCTTTAATTCTGTGAAAGCCTGGAATAGATGACCCGCTAAATAACAAGTTAACGCTAATGGTGTGTTTAATCAAAAACACATTTCCGTAATTCAACAGTATATGTTGGAAAATGTTTAATGTGTACATAATTCTTCTCTTCTGCATTTGTTTCTACACATTGACTGCCCACTTTTCAGAAAATATATTTATTCAACAGGCATGCAACTTCACATCGAGAGCTCTGAATGAATACATTCTGTATATAAAGTCATTTAGAGCTTACAGTTAAGCTTAAAGTGACTCTGTTGCTTGATAAACAAGCCTCTTGCAAAGAGAGATTCTTAACAATTAATCTTCCCAATCCTCAAAACACACAGGTTTGTCTAATATCTTGGAGTATATGTATAAAAAGTGATCTGAACAAATGTGACAAACATCTGCACAGCTCCAATTAAATTTGTTATATTTTGTGTGATATAATTATTTCCTATGATCGTAAGCACCATCTAGTGGCCATAATGTGTTATTAAAAAAAAATACTTCAATCAGGAAACAATTGCATTTTATTGTTACTAGATGGAACTTGCAATAGGAGATTTATTATATTACACTGAACATAGCAAATTTCGATAGATCCATGTGGTTATTTGCCACATTCAATCGGCAAATTCTGTATATATAGACCCCCTGGTCTTTTCCTGTGTGTTTTGGTTTCCCCTGCCAGTGAAAGGGATCACAACGCACAGAGGGGTACCAGGCATCTGCAGCCCCAAAAGTGTTGGATGGTGAAGATTCTGCAAAAGGCTGTAGCTCTTGAAGAGAGAGAGGTTAGGGCTTTCTGCCCACCAGAGAGGTATGCATATTGATCCTTTTAATATCGCTTTTTAAAACTTTTCAGTCGTTGTAAAAGAAATGTTCACTTCCATGTACTGTAGACCGTTTCAGACAATCCTTTAGGGGCGCCGCCCCCTTAATCTCCATGTGCCCGGCCCCTAATCTCCAGACGCATGGATTTCAATGGGCTTTTTTTTTTTTTTTTAGAAAATGATGAGGATCTAATTGGCTTCAAAAAAGGGTGAGCATTAGCGAACACACAGTTGTGTGACATTAGCGAATTAATATTCGCTATTGTCTTCCTGCTTCTCCTCCTCACCAATCAGGAAGCAGGTCTTAAGACCAGATTGGCTGAAAGGAGAACCGACTGGCCGGTCTCTAGCGCTTCCTCCTCTCCTCTGCTCCGGTGACTGGTCGGGCTTGGTGTCCCCCATCACCTGGCCTGAGTCGGCTTCTTTTATTTGGGCACTTCCTACCCATCCCTCCTCTGGGGAACCAAGTCCAGCAATGTCCCCACCCCCCAGCAACTGGACAGACATTGAGTTGGGACTGCCCGGGGAGCAAAAGAACAACAACCTTGCCGTCTACCCCAAGCTAGTGTACCATCTATACCGGTATGTATTTGGGCTGGGGGGTGATCATACCCCACCATAGGCCCTATTGTGGGTGAGCGACGGCGGGTGGTTTGTTTACTGCCCCGCCCCCTAAAAAAAATGGAGCACCAGCCACCACTGCTGTAGATTATTTATGGCACCTAGTGGAGTGTTTTTTATGCCTACATATCAGCATATTAATGGAACAGAATATGTTAGATACCCCCCCCTCTCTTAGAAGTGCATCAAATAATGCCATTTATGATAGTCAATTTGAATGTAGAGGTAACAATGCTAGGGAGTTAGATATAGCTAATGAATGATAGATGTGCATAGTGGTCTACCTAAAGAACTCAGGGTTCTGTATATTGCATGGGTATGAATGGATGGATTTTTTTTTTTTTGTAGGTTTTTTATTTAAACCAGAACTTTACCCATAACAATTTGATTAATTTAGCTAGGAACATGCACATTAATAATTATGCTGTGTGCTGTAAATTTCCTCCAGCATTGCTCCTGTTTCTTCTTGTTGGATGCCATCATTTTATTTTGTGAAGCCCTGAGCAGTCAATAGATTGTAT
>BLSH010349627.1:39694-70960 GCA_018402905.1 Glandirana rugosa | reverse complement strand
TAATTAAATTTTCACCCCCCCCCCCCCCCTTTCCCAGCCCAATCACACACAGGGCATTGATGCTGTGCAGTGGACTTCCTTTTTCCATTCTTTTGAGTTCATTTTTCATACATTGCTATAGAGAATAAATTAAATCACAACTTGTGGACCCCCTCCCACTTAAAGTGATATTTTTCTTTAACATAAAAAAGATGTTATACTTACCTGCCCTGTGCAATGATATTGTACACAGCAGTCCCTTACCTCCTTTTCTGGAGTCTCCTGTCCACTCCTCCTTCCTCTGGGTGCCCCCTCAGCAAGTTGTGTGATAAGGAGGTACCTATGTGGGCACACTCTCCAGCCAGGCTGTGTGCATCCGTAGACACACACAGCATCAGTAAGCCATGGCCCTGCTTCCTCCTCACAGAAGTTTGACTGACAGCAGCAGGAGCCAATGGCTCCCAGTTGCCTCAGTGTCTACTGTGAGACCAGGAGGTGGATAAGCGGTGCTGCAGTCAGGGCAGTGCTGGAGTGGTGAGAGGAGCCGTATAATTGTTTAGGGGGTTCGGGAATAGGCCAGGTAGTGGAGCATTTTTTAAAGTGATATTAAAGGCTATTTTTTTTGTTTTTTTTTTAATAACAAACACGTTATACATACCTGCTCTGTGCAGTGGGTTTGCACAGAGCAGCACCCATTCTTCTCTTCTTGGATCCCTCACTGATGCTCCTGGCCCCCCCCCCCCTCCTGCCGAGCGCTCCCAGAGCAAGCAGCTTGCCTCTGCTCTGTCTATCCATTTAGACACACAGCCTCGTCTTGGTCCCGCCCCTCTCTCTCCTCATTGACTCCTTGACTTTGATTGAAAGCAGCGGGAGCCAATGAGGCCATCTCAGCCAATGAGGAGGAGTCATCATCAGAGAGCCGTGGCTCTCCTACACATTTCTGAATTGAGATGGGGCTCAGGTAAGTATTAGTGGGGCTGTGGGGAATGCTGCACACAGAAGGTTTTTTTAACTTAATGCATAGAATGCATTAAGGTAAAATACCTACTGCCTTTAGAACCACTTTAACTTAATGTGTAGGATGCAGTAAGGTAATAGAAGGTTTTGAATTTAAAACCATTTTAAAGAATCCACTGATTGCTGGAAATCATTTGTACAGCCCTATTGCCATTGGGATTATAGCCTGTATATCTGGTGTTTATGATTGATATCTTCATATATATGGAGCAGCATGTTTATCAATTCATTTTTTTTTTCCAAAACATGCTGCAATTGGATATCAGTGTGTTAGCATATTAGAACCTAGTGAATGAGATCATAGCAGGTCAGACAAATTGCCATCCAAATGCAATTATCAATAGCCTTTTGTTCCACCCTTAACAATATGGTACCATTTGTTACACTTATCACATAATATTCAGATTACCTATATGATGGATTTATTGGTACTTTGATCATTTAAGGGGGTAAAAAAATGTGCCACAAATTTCTGTGTGCTTAAATTTGTTGTGATCTCAATGAAGATGCAAATCTAATCAAGAACAGCAACTAGAGTCATCTGTTGCTTATGAGGTAGGTGGAATCATGGGGGACCCCTAGTTTATGCTGCAGCGCAACAACCCCTGTTACCAGCATTTGAAAAATACCTTTAAGTGGAACAGGGGGAACTAAAACAATTCACTAGAACTTACTCTGCCCATGCATGTTCAAACTTCTGTAACCAAAAAGGGTATTGCTGATCCATGTTCTATGCTAAGATACTATGCTACAAATCTTCTGGAGTGACTATAAGTAAAGACAGTGGAAAGACAGAGATTCAGTCAAACAATAAGTCCAGTAGGACATAGATATAAATTAAATAATACATTCCCCAAGACTGCCTATGAAGGATAGCAAAGATTATGTGGAAAAAAGCAATAACGTCTGAAAGATGGATGTGGCCTTTTGGGTAGAGTTACTTAGAATATTACGTTTTATCTGCAAATTCCTTTTAATGTAGTCTTTTTTATACTTTATGTTATGTTTTATAACTTGTGAAGGATTGCAACTCTCTGTGTTGGGCTATGCAAATTGGCATTGGGTATAATAAGTCGGCTGCATGGAATCCAGCTCCAGAAACTCTGGGCATTTGTTGAGCTGCTGAGCTCCTTTTCCTAAAATGTTCTCCTTTACACTCAGACAATCCCAATGCTGCCTCACATATGCATAACAACTGCTTAGAATTTGGAGATCTTTGGCTATGGTAGATTTTGGTTTTTGGACCTGTCCAATTTTAAAGGTCAACTTTAGGAATCTAAGTACTCCAAATGGAACTAAACCCATGAATTTAACTGTTCCCAAAAACAGTTGCATTCTAGGCACACCATGAACGATAACTGTCACAGTTGCATTCTAGGCACACCATGAACGATAACTGTCACAGTTGCTTGTACTGTCAACTGAACTGTCAAGCCATCTAATGTCTGGTGTGGTGTCCTAACTCAACATATGTGCAGTACCATGGCCACTGCAGATCGAACAGAGGCTAAGATGGCAACTTCCTTGGCTGTAAAGGATAGAAGGGTTGAATTCTGTTGAAATGCCTCTTTTTTATGCCCCCCATTATTGTCATGGTCATGGCTTTTTTTTTTGACATGATAAATATCTGCTGTTTTAATTATGCTTACATGACTGTCCCAGTAGCACAAAGAAGGTTATGTTCTTCATCCATGGACAGTGTGCACTTCATCCACTCAAGGAGAACATATCCCACTAGACAACTAAGCAATACAAACTGATGGAGGTGTTGTGTTTGGGCATACCATAGAGTGGAGTAAGGACCCTTGCTTCTTTCTCACACAACACTGCAGGAACTCCACTACATAGCACAGTGCATCACACAGCCAAAAGTCTGAATGAGGCAATTCAGGGAATGCAGACTTTTTAGCATCATTATATGGATTAAAAGTTGAGGAAAAAAAATCATTCAGAAGTGGAGACTGGAGACAGGACACTCTTCTCTAATACAGCTAAGCTAAAAAAAAAAAGGATGAGTGGAGTTCCTCATTAACTAAGTAATACAGGAATTTCCCCCACTTCCTGTCTGGTAAAATCAGTGTCAGTAAGTGAGAGGAAATCTCTCTAACCAAGTAGTAAAAATTTGACAGGTGTTCTAATTCAACCCCACTCTATCCCAAACTAAAGGAAAATATTTTGGTTGGACAAACACTTTAATGCTACTGTAATAAGAAGAGGCATTAAAAAAGAAAAGAATTGAGTTTGGTGGATATCGCATTTTACAAGAAAACATTATCTCAAGAAAAGGTTAATTTAGGAGAACAGTCCTTTAGGTCATAAACTCTGAAACAATATACAGGCGGTCCCCTAGTTACAAACATCCGGCTTACGAATGACTCCTGCTTACAAACGGAGGGAGACAACAGGAAGTGAGAGGAAATCTCCCCCTAGGAAGGGAAATTCACTCCTGTAAGAGTTATTCTGGGAAAATGGTGTCTCCTCTGATGCTTTATCACCAAGGTTTGTTTCCACAACAACCCCAAATTTTCAAAAAACAATTACCATTGGGACAGGAAGTGAGGTGAAATCTTCTGAACAGAAACATACAACAAAACAAACATTACAGGGGTGTTAACTCTTCCCTATGCTATGCAAAAAGCTTAAGGTGTGGCTGTAGCTACACTTAAAAAAATGTACCAGTTCCAACTTACAAACAAATTCAACTTAAGAACAAAGCTACAGTCCCTATCTTGTTTGTAACCCGTGGACCGTCTGTACAATATTTTACCAAAAGTATTGGGGCGCCTGCCTTTACACGCACATGAAATTTAATGGCATCCCAGTCTTAGCCCGTAGGGTTCAATATTGAGTTGGCTCACCCCTGGCAGCTTTAACAGCTTCCACTCTTCTGGGAAGGCTATCCACATGGTTTAGGAGTGTCTATGGGAATGTTTGATCATTCTTCCAGAAGCACATTTGTGAGGCCAAGCATTGTGGATGTGGATAAGAAGGCCTGGCTCTCAGTCTCTGCTCTAATTCACCCCAAAGGTGTTCTTTCGGGTTGAGGTCAGGACTCTTTGCAGGCCAGTCAAGTTGCTCCACCCCAAACTAGCTCATCCATGTCCTTATGGACCTTGCTTTGTGCACTGGTCCAAATTATTTAGTGGAGGGGGATTATGGTGTGGGGTTGTTTTTCAGGGGTTGGGCTTGGCCTCTTAGTTCCAGTGAAGGGAACTCTTAAGGCGTCAGCATACCAAAGCATTTTGGACAATTTCATGCTCCCAACTTTATTGGGAACAGTTTGGGGATGGCCCCTTCCTATTCCAACATGACTGTGCACCAGTGCACAAAGCAAGGTCCATAAAGACATAGAGTTGTCATATATTAGATATCCAAGTATTCTGAAGGTGAGCAGGCACTTCGTATAGAGGTGATGGTGCACAAGACACACTTGTGAAGATTTGATTTGGTCACGAGTTTTGAACACAGCGATGTGAGCCTGGAAGTGATTTTATACACATATAGTCAATTGAGAGACTATTAGAGATATTTATTTTTTAATTTCACTTTTTCAATTTGATTATAATGAGTTTTTTTCACTTATGCATTGATGATTAAGAATATGTTGATGGAAGGAATTGCGTTGCACTGTATTAATATATACAGGTAACATATATCATTCAGAGTGGAATAGTGGAAACACATGAGAGTGTGAGCGGCTGTTTGGTTGCCTTGGTGATTAGGCACAACATTTTTTTGTTAAGTTGTATTCACATATTGATTTATACTTTAATTGGTGATTGCGCTGATTGTGTTACACTATTTTTATTTTTGCACCATGTTACATGTATAAACCATATACCACAGGGTGTAAAAGTTGGAGTTATCTTTTAACTAAACAGCTTCTATTAGACTCCTTTAATCACTTGAGATGCAGAAGATTTTACCCCCATCATGACCAGGACATTTTTTGCTATTTGGCACTGTGCTACTTTAACTGGCAATTGTGTGGTCATGCAAAGCTGTACCAAAATTAAATTTATAGCATTTTTTCACACAAATAGAGCTTTCTTTTGATGGTATTTAACCATTACTGTTTTTTTTTATTATATAAACAAAAAAGGCAGAAAAAAACAATATTTTTTGCTTTCTGCTATAAATCATATCCAATAAAATATTTTAAAAAATCGAATTTCTTCATAAGTTTAGATGTATTCTGCTATATGTCATTGGTGAAAAAAATCCCAATAAGTGTATAATGATTGACTTGCGTAAAACTTATAGGGGTTGATTTACTAAAGCTGGAGAGTGCAAAATCTGGTGCAGTTCTACACAGAAACCAATCAGCTTCCAGGTTTCTTTGTCAGAGCTTAATTGAACAAGCTGTAGTGAGATGCTGATTGGCTACCATGCACAGCTGCACCAGATTTTGCACTCTCCAGCTTTAGTAAAGCAACCCCATAATGTCTACAAAGGATGGAATCTTTTTTCATACTAGTAATGGTGGTGATCAGTGACTTATAGTGGGGCTGTGATAGTGTGGCGGGCAATCTGACACTAAGGGGTTTATTTGCTAAAGCTGAAGAGTGCAAAAGCAGTCTCACTTCTGCAGAGAAACCAATCAGCTTCTAACCCTTAGCTTGTTCAAGCTTTGGCAATAAAACCTGGAAGCTGATTTCTATGCAAAACTGAGACTGATTTTGAATTCTCCAGCTTTAGTAAATAAACTCCTAAGACTCCTTTCACACTGGGGCCATAGCCGCGTTCACGGTAAAGCGATGCTCATTTTAATGGTGCTTTAGAACTGTTTAAGCGGCTCTTTTGCGCTGGGGCATTTCCCAGCGCTCCCAACCCGCCCCAAAAATGCTGCTTGCAGGACTTTTCATAACATCCCGCAAGTGCACCTCCCCAGTGAGAAAGCTCCCATTGCACTGAACGGGAGGCAATTTTTAGGCGCTTTACAGGCACTATTTCTAGTGCTAAAATACCGTGTGAAAGGGGTCTGACACTGAAACTGACATCACCAGTGACGCTAATACAGTGATCAGTACTAATACTATACACTGTCACTATACTAATGACACTGGCTGGAAAGGAGTTAACATCTGGGGGCAATGAAGGGGTTAAATGTGTGCTGCTTTTACTAACTGATGTGTTGTGTTTTTTGCTCCCTGCTTTGCAGGGAGAAAAAACAGTCACATTGCTGCTCCGTGCACCGAGCCCTGTATTGTTAGTAAACACAGGGCTCAGTACTGTGATTCGCTAAACTGATCAGCAGGTCCTGGCCATAAATCATTGGCTGGGACTTGCTGATCAATTTGTGCTGTACCGAATTACATCACAGATGGGGAGGCACCCCCCTACCCAGAAATACTGAATTACCTTTATGTACGTTATCCAGCGCAGAGCGGATGTCCTGTCGCAGTATTTTTGCAATAGGGCAGTTCGCTTGTGGTTAACAAATCATCCTCAATGTGTATGATATTTATAAAGTTTGCGCTTCATTTCTAATCAAATCTAGTCAGTAAAATAGAATTCAAATTGATTCATTACAAATAGAATAAAAAGGAGAAACAAAAACATTAGTATAAATACATTTTATAAAATCCAAACTGAAGTAGACAGAAAAATTGAACAAAAATATATAATCTAAGAATACTTATGATCTGATTGTCATTCTAGAAATCAGTGTTTTGTTGTTTTATCCTCTCGTAGGTACTGCATGAGCTAAAATAATGATTGATGTTATTTTAAAGTTTGCGCTCAGACATCAAATTAGATCCTGTTCTCCAAGTGCTTAGAGAAACCAAAAGGGACAGACTGGCTAGTTCTTTAGTTTGCAGTTAAAAAGCGTCTTTTTTGGCTTTGTATTTGCTTCACAGTCTGTTTGAGCATTCACAAGCAAAGTGCTGTATCCAGTGTGGGAGTTCCTCTGCTAGTTTCCAGGCTGCTGTCACAGCCGGGGACCAGGAGGATAAATTTGGCTGCCTAAGCTATGAGATGGTAGGAGGGACCGCAAGTAGTGGAACTAGTAATGCTGAATTAGCACACCACTCCCCCTTGTTTAACACCTATGTACTATGAATGAAAGCTGGCATGAAGCCCTTCCTATCTCTTCAACCATTGGTTGACTCTGCTGAAGAAAACATTTAAAAAAGGAGAATATGTGTCTGAATAACATCCTAAGGCTGACTGTGATTGAGCTAGGAGGTTCAGCATCATGTACATTCCTCTGGCTGTGTGCTGTGCCTTTGCACTCTCTCACATTGTACTTGATCCTGTGCTGGCATGGCCATCTCTTAAAAATGACGCTACTGAAATTAAACCAGATGACACCGAAAATTCCAAGACCGTAGTAGAAAATACTACAACCAACGACAATTATACCTTGAACCAAGCTAAGCATGGAGGACGATACCTGCATCAAACTTCTGATCAAAAAGGTAATCAGACAGCAAAAAAGTTGTAAAGTTTAAGAAAATGCTAAGAAAATTGTTTTAATTCTTTTTTGTCATTAAAAGTTTATTAAGGTTGTGAGTATACAGAATAAATGTGTTAAATGTTTAATGTAGAGCCATTTATGTTTGTATTAAATCCCCAATCTGTGCCATGAGATAAAAAGATAACTGTTTTAAACTTATTGTTTTTTCTTTTTTGATAATTTATATATGTGTTTTATATTTGCAGCTTTAACTTCCTAAAGTTGTAAAGTAAATCATTTGTTGTAAATTCATTTATACGCAGAGATGATATGTGTGTGTATGGGTAAAGACTTTTTAAAAGTTTTGTTACGCTATGCTACATAACTGATGCTTTGAGCTTATTGTGCATTTTTTGCCATAAAAATAATGGAATATTATGGCATTGCCAAATAAGCAAACATAAAAGATGTAAAACAGTTGTAATCAGCTAGTGAGTACATAAAAATCTGATCAGGCAAAAAAAGTGGAAGGCGCATGCCCTTAAGGAGTTTACAATCTATGCCAGATTTAATTTACTCAGGGAACACTGCAGTCATTTCCTAGAATTTACCAAGCAATAATTATTGCAGTTGGATGATTTTGAAAGCTATTCTGCTTATTATCTGCTTGAATGAACTCACCTTTTTATTTAGGAACTTCTAGACAGATGGGTAGAGATAGATAGATAGATAGATAGATAGATAGATAGATAGATAGATAGATAGATAGATAGATAGATACCTTAATTTTTTTAATAACCATATTATAAAATGAATATTAAATATTTTAAAAAAGAGTGCACATCACATTTGCAGTATTAACGTTCTTCAGCCTGCTTGAAATAGAATTAAAAATCAGCAGGTACAAATACTGTAGCTGCTGACTTTTAATAAAAGAACACTCATCAGTCCAGGGTTACAGTGCCAGGCTCACCTGAACTGCTTCTGTGCCAGTCTTTAGGTCCAGGCGCCAGCATGTTTATTATTGGCAGCCGGCTCTGATTCCTTGTGGCTTTACAGCTGGCTGGCCACTGCACATGCAGGAGCCGTGACACTTTGTGAATGGTCCCACAGCCTTCTGGGAGCTGCGACTTGTCCTAGAAGGTTGTGGGGAGAGGAGATTTTACGCTGGATCGCTAAATGGGAGTGGGTACCTGCCAAAAACAGATAACCGCTCCCCCAAACAAAGTGTCATAATAGAATAGGAGGGGGTAGGAGGGCATAAAGCAAAACTTCCCCTTTTAGGGTGAAGTTCTGCTTTAACAAGACCTTGTCAGTCTTTAAACAAATCTGAAGGTCCTTCCAATAGGAGAGCTATTGTTGTTCTGTTCCAGCATTGCAGAATTTATCATTTGATACTTCCAGTTGTGCTCCACCATGCTGTAGTTCCTTCCTCTGACCACTAGTCCCGACAGAGGAACTAGAGGATCTAGCCACAGCTCACAGGGGACACAGACATATGAAACTCCAAGAAATGTTAAATGCAGAAAAATCTTCTAGAGGCAGCAGAGCTGGAATGGAGCGAAGGTAGGAGAAACAAGCTTCGAAGTAGAGCTTGGCTTTTCTATTGTGGGGAACTTAAGGTACAACTGGGTTGATTTACTAAAGGCAAAGCCACTGTGCACTACAAGTGCACTGTAAGTGCACTTGGAAGTGCTCTTGGAAGTACAGTAGCTGTGCCTCTAGAAGGGCTGGCATGTAAACAAACTCTCAGCTTTTACAGCAGCTGGGAGATTGTTTACCTTTTTTACTCCTGGTTGCTGGCTTTGTATTAGACGTTATTTGGTGGCTGTAAAGCTGCTTAATCCCATCTACATACCTAAGAAAGTGCTGCCCCCTCCCCTCTGGGCTCAGAGCTTCCCTGGAAGCTTTGACTGAGGAAGCTGATTGGGCAACATCCATTCAGTGATTCCCACTGTGAGAAATTACCCTGGATTGGCTCAGCTCAGAGCACTTCTGGGTTTAGAGTTTTGAAACTGTGATAGAGTGTAGGGGTGACAATAGGGGTCTAAAAAACCCCTGATGTCTCCTTAAAAGGAACCTGTCACCTGCACTATGCTATCACATAGGGGGCTCTTGTGATGGCAAAAGCTAAAATTTAGGCATTGCATTACGTTCGGTGAATGGAGGAGCAGTTGCATGGCATGATCTCCTCTCTCCATTTACAGATCACAGTGCATTGTAGGAGAATAGTAATATGAACAATATGGATGGCAGAGAGAGCAGAAGGAGAGGTGGCAGAGGCACAACTTTTCTTAGTAGCAGCAGCTGCTGTTAACTCTGACAGTGCTGGAAGACAGTCACTTGAGACAATATTTTGTGACTTTGAAATAGTCCTGCCTCTCCACCTCGTCCAATCAGGGAATGCTTTGTATTTATTCAAAGAATTGCAAAGCAATCTCTGAATTTGCTGAGCGGCTGACCTCCTGTGTTCAGAATGCAAAAGGGCAACCATTCAGTGCAGAACCCAGAAGCAAGTGAAGATCACTGGAGTAGCAGTATCTACTTTAGTTTTTTCAAATTCCAGGGGCATTGGCCAGGTATGGTATATACATAGTTACATTGGGTCAAGTTGGTAAAAAAATACCCATACACAAGGCATAGACAAATTGATACATTGATGCAATGGGGTTGATTTACTAAAACTGGAGAGTAAATCAATATTTGTTTTACT
Source organism: Glandirana rugosa (assembly GCA_018402905.1). Taxonomy (NCBI): domain Eukaryota; kingdom Metazoa; phylum Chordata; class Amphibia; order Anura; family Ranidae; genus Glandirana; species Glandirana rugosa. The sequence goes on along the minus strand of BLSH010349627.1, from coordinate 60,851 downwards.
TGATGGACTGCTAACAGAGTATCCTCGTCTTATTAAGGTAATGATGACCACAGTGTGGTTGATTTACTAAAACTGGAGAGTTCAAAATCTGGTAAAGCTGTCCATGGTAGCCAGTCCGCTTCTAACTTCAGCTTATTCAAATAAGCGTTGACGAAAAAATGGAAGCTGATGCTACGCAGAGCTGCACCAGATTTTGCACTCTCCAGTTTTAGTAAATCGACCACACTGTGGTCATCATTGCCTTAATAAGATGAGGATACTCTGTTAGCAGTCCATCAAGTAAAACAAATATTGGATCTTGTAAAGGTCGAAGAGTGATTCATCTGGCCTTCGTGTTTCCTAATTGCTGTTTCAAGGTGGCTTTTCAGGAGTGGCGGAGTATAATATAAAAACTATGTATAATATAATTGCATAATTAAAGAATTATTCTATAAAATGTATGATCATTACTTTTATTAGAGGGAATGCATACACTTTATTTTGAAGCTAAACACAAGGCAAACATAAAGAACTAAATATACATAGAATGAATTTTGCTCTACATTTCTGAAGAGAGATTATTTATTTGATACATTTTGTTATGGAAAGTAAGCAAAACAGTCTTTTTTCATTGAATACAAAGCGTTCTTTGATTGGACGAGGTAGAGAAGCAAGGTGGTAATGTCCGCCTCTACCTTATCCAATCAGAGAACTTCTTGCATTCTATGAATAATCTACTAGGCTTTTTTTTTTAATGCTGGCAATTCCAAACAAGTGATTCCCTGTGGTTACTATGCAGAATTGGCACTGGACCAGGAAGGCTGTTGCTATCACTTCAGTATTGGTGACTACAATGGTGATTTGCAGCTTACAAAGGGATTGGTCAGGTATTCGAATGTGAATACTTACATTGGTCCAAGCTCGACCAATATAATCATGCAATAACATTTATACAAAAACTATACCAAAACCAAAATCACGTATACCTATTCCTATCCTTAAAATAAACTTTGACTTTTTTTGTAGACATTGAAAAGCCTAAGCCTATCAGTCAATAAACCCTCCTTTTTTCATATGCCCCACTTTCATGCTGTGATGTATAAAACTTTGTCATGAATTTTCTTCCTCCAGTCACTCTGGCACTCACTGAGAATCTTCTCTGTACATCCATTATTATGCATTTAGATTTATGAGGACAAATGTGCCATGGTACCATCTTGAGAGAACAGTTCTCTTTCAGACAGGACGGACTGCATCAAGCAGATCTGCTTGCTCAGCAAGGAATCTGTCTCCTGATCCCCGCTGAGCAGGCGGATGACAGGTCCATATCCGCTCCACAATGCAGAGTGGACGAGGACACAGCCTGCTCTTCTCTATTGGGCGGTCAGATGGAAATGGACCACCTGTCCATTTCCATCTGACTGTCCACAAATCTGATCCGTAAGACAGAAGGGGAACAGATCTCCATTTGTCTGTTTTTGGTGGCCCGGATCAGATGCAGGCAGGTGTAAATGGACACATGTCCATTTACATCCACCTCCTTATAGAGAACAATGGGTGGTTCAATTGGGTCTGCCTGGAAAATGGATAGGCGGACCCAATCAATCCGCTAGTGTGAACGGGGCCTAATGCTTAAATACATCCTGGTCCTTGATTAGTGCATGTAAGGCTCATTTAATCTTGCAACATGTAAAATGAGCCATTTCCTATTTGACTTGTACTGGTTTGGAAGCTGGCCTGGGGCTGACTCATCTAACACCCAAGAACTAATAATCACAATTTCATATTGCTATGATGTCCAGACCATTTGTTTTTCACTACTGAAACATTAAAATGATAATGCTTATTTAATTTTTTTTTTTTTTTTTTTAAGCTAATTTGGGACCTTTGCCTTGAGCAAGCAATAACTAAATAGCTTAAAGTTTACTAAAAGGGCTGCATTACAGAGATTGTCATGCATCAGCTTGGCAAGCACTATAAGTGACCATTGGTTTGTACTGAACAATAACATATGTGTTATGACAACTGGAATTGGAGTTGTACAAATAATCAGTAATAATAATATTTTTGCAATTAATAATACAATATAAAGTTTACCCATATAGACAATGATATAAAATAAAGATTAATAATAATAATAATAATCATGTAATCAATAATGCTAACAATTTATTATTATTATTATTATTTAATCATATTTCCACTTTTAAAGAGAACTTGTCATCTGGGCTTGACCATTTACTTTAAATGTGAGAGAGATGTTTGTTATTTGACACTATTATGCTATACATTCAAGGTTTCAGCCTCACGTAAAAATGGGTAAGGGGGAAATAGTGTCGTTTTATTAATAAACCTGAGCAAAATAATTTAATTTGTCTTTTATTTCATTAGGGAAGTTGCCCTTTACATCTTTTACCAATCACCCTGAGTGTAGGTCACATACCCAATACCTACTTTCAGCTTTGCTCCTGAGATTTCCACTGTGTGGCCCTGCTAAGCACCTTGCTCTTTGCAGAAAACTGTCCCAGCTGCATCCAGCTTCAGTTGTGCTTATGTTCCACTTGCTCCTTCCATCCCTGTGGCTGGAGCTGTACTCTTTTGGATGATCAGGGGCCTTCATTGGTGTGACTTCGGTCATAAGAATGAATGGAGTGAGTGAAACATATGCACAGCAGGCGTGGGCCACACAGTGAAGATCTTGGAAGCAGGGTCGAAGGTACATATTTAGGTACAGTATGTGGATTACACTGAGGGGGGTAGGTGAATAATTTAAAGGACAACTTCATTGAATGTTAAGTGACTGTTGTTATTTTAAAAACTATAACGTAGCCCCACCTGAAAAGAAAACAATGGCACAGTGGTGTAGTGGATAGCACTTTCACCTAGCAGCAAAAGGGTCACTGATTCAAATCCCAACCATGACACTACCTGCCTGGAGTTTGCATGTTGTCCCTTTGCCTGCGTGGGTTTCCTCCGGGTACTCCGGTTCCCTCACACACTCCAAAGACATGCTTGTAGGTTAATTGGATCCTGTCTAAATTGGCCCTAGTATATGTATGTATGAATGTTAGAGACCTTAGATTGTAAGCTCCTTGAGGGTAGGGACTGATGTGAATGTACAATATATATGTAAAGCGCTGCGTAAATTGACAGAGCTATATAAGTACCTGAAATAAATAAATAAAATAAAAAATAAATTACTTACATGTTCTGCTGCCTGCACCACCGAACTCCACCTTCTTGAGAAGAAAAACTGTCTGAACAATGTTAGGCATCTGATCCTTCCAGGAGAGTCAGATGCCTACATTCCTTGCTGTGCTCTATGGTATCACAGAACACATGGGAGAACGCAGTAGTATCGTTCTGCCGCTCGAAGGAACCACAAAGCGCAGCAATGAACAAAGCATCCGACAGCCCTGAAAGTGTCCTGAGTGATGAAGGTTTTTCTGCAAGCCTACTGTTTCAAACCCACAAAGTTCTGCAATGCAGGCAGTGGAATGGGTAAGTTTTTGTTGCAGGGAGGATCCCTTGTAGATTATAAAATAGCAATAGAATCACTTCAAAGGAAATTAATATATTGTTTATGGAACTGTGCAAATCATTTAAGTGGAATGAATTTTTTTTTTGTTTTCATGCTAACATGTGGGGAACAGGACTATAAAGAGATAATAATAATTAAGATCTTGATTGAGCTTTAAACTGTATCTAAATTCAATAGAAAAAAAAGTAAAACATAAGAGTCTTGGCCACATTGGTTTGAGATTTTTTTTCTGGATTTTTTCTTTTTCTACCTGGCGACCCTGCCAGTAACACACTTCCAGTCCTAGGGTGACACGACTTATTCACTGCACTGTATCTATGGAGGGGCAGCATTGTCATTCTAGGACAGGACTATAAATCTTTCGTCCTCATCACTTTTCTTTTCTATAAGGTAGGTATAGATGTTCTTTTCGTTTTCACTAAGCACTTTCTAACCCAAACAAGACTGATCTATGACCAATGACCATTTCGACATGAGAGCAATAGAGTGATTTCAGTACTTAAATTGTTTCACAATGTAAACATGACTAAAAATGCTTGTAATGTCTTTGATAAGTAGTCAATATCTCTGATACTGAGTCTCACTGTCTTCCATTATGAAGAAAGAATGAAGTTATCTTCCCTCACATCTTTCAAAAGCCAATTTCTACTCTTCCTCCTTGATCTCTCCTCTGCATTTGGAACTTTTTGACTGCCCTTTACTATTGCAAGCTCTGCACTCTTGGCAGTTGGGCTACAACCCTTTCACTCATCTTATTTGAAAATATCCTTTAATATGGTCTTCAGTGGTACATCACACTTCCCTACACCCCTTTCTCTCATAGTGCTCTTATGTTCTATTCTTGGCCTAGCACTCTATTTTATCTGAATTGCCATTAGCCAACTTACCGATTTCCTTATCCTTCATTATAAATTGTATGTGAAAGGCTCAGATCCATCTATCCAACCCTGAGCCATCTCCCTCTGTTTTAGCATCCATTTCTTTCTCTGTCTCTTTAGCAATCATTTCTTATCTCTTCATCTATGTCTGAGAGCTAACTATGATGTAGCCAGAAAAAATATAGCTTAACGTCTTTCCCTGTCATACCATCACATCTTCCTAACCTAATTGATACTGATAACTTGGGCTTTTAATATCTTATAGTCACCCAGCCCTCTCCTTTATTCATCAGAATACCTGTGGTTCTAAAGGCAGAAGGTGTTTACCTTAAAGAGGTGTTCCACCCAAAAGTGGAACTTCTGCGTTAAGAGCTGGTGACCCCCTGACATGCCACAATTGGCATGTCATTTTTTTGGGGGGGAGTGGGTACTTAGTTTTCACTGGTACCTAGCTCCCACTTCCTCTCCTAGCACAGCGGCACCGAGCGGAAGTTCACCTCTCCCACCTCCCTCCCTGCAATCTTCTGGGACATGTCATGGGTCCCAGAAGATTGCCCGGTCATTCACAATGTGCAGTGCGGCTCGTGCATGTGCAGTGCGCCCACACTTGCAACGCCAGTGCCGCAGATGGGAGTGGGAGAGGAGCGAGGCATCGAGCGGCCGCATCGCTGGACCGTGGGACAGGTGAGTGTCTGATTATTGAAAGTCAGCAGCTATACTTTTTGTAGCTGCTGACTTGTAAATGGGTGGAGTGCCACTTTAATGAATTCACTGCTTTAAGGTAAAAAACCTTTTGTATGCAGCTCCCCCCCAGCGCCCTCTTATATTTACCTGAGCCGGATCTCGATTCGAAGATGTGCATGAGAGCATCAACTCTTTCTGCTCTCTCCCTTCTCTCTAGATCAGAGACAGCAGTGTGAGCCATTAGCTCCTGCTGCTGTCAATCACAGCCAGTAAGGACAGAGCAGGGGGTGGGGCTGTGCTCTGTTTGTCAATGGACACACAGAGCGGAGCATGGAAGCGAGCATGCACGAGTGCCCCCACAGCAAGCGGCCTGCTATAGTGGCACTTGGCGGTGGGGAGGAACCAGGAGTGCCGGCAGGGTCCCAAGAGGAGAAGGATCAGGGCTGCTCTGTGCAAACCCATTGTATAATATGTTTGTTATTTTAATTTACAAAAAAATCTAACATTTACAATCAGTTTAAGTTCATCAGCTTCCAATTGTAAAGTGCTTTAGATATATGCCCTTTACTAATCCTTTATCCACCACAGTATTTATTCAATTTCTTTCTTAAACTAGTTCTCCTCCATTAACAAAACCATCACCTCTAACACAACCACTTCTACCACTTTTTATTTGCTCATTATGCCAGTTCTTTCATTGGAATCTAGCCAACCTGAAAATACAATTTGTTACTGTGCTTGGCCTTCAAATCACTTTACAACTTATGATTCCCTTAAAGCCAGCCATAGACAGTTCGAATCTCAGCTGGATCAGCAGAGATTTGAATCATGTATGGGCAGGCTGATTGTACTCTAGTTGATTGATCGATCAAAACCTGTCGGATTTTACATGTGCTTATTGCTATCGGCACTCCCTCCCCCGGGAGAACGCAGTCAACTTGGTTAATAGGGGGTTAAATAGATACACCTTTTATAAAAAATAAATTATATATATATATATATATATATATATATATATATATATATACATATACATACAGTATCTCACAAAAGTGAGTACACCCCTCACATTTTTGTAAATATTTTATTATATCTTTTCATGTGACAAAACTGAAGAAATGTCACTTTGCTACAATGTAAAGTAGTGAGTGTACAGCTTGTATAACAGTGTAAATTTGCTGTCCCCTCAAAATAACTCAGCACACAGCCATTAATGAGATGTTTCCATCTCTGGGTAGTCGTCTGTGCAATGGTGGAGGAGAGGGATTGGAGATACGTCTGCGTCTTCCGCGTGTGGGTGACGAGTCTCTGCTGTTTGTCTCCATTAGTTCTTCCTGGTATCTTGGAGGTTGGATGTGATCTTGCAGCCAATTTTCAATGGTCTATTTTATTATATCTTTTCATGTGACAACACTGAAGAAACGACACTTTGCTACAATGTAAAGTAGTGAGTGTACAGCTTGCATAACAGTGTAAATTTGCTCTCACATCAAAATAACTCAACACATTAATGTCTAAACTGCTGGAAACAAAAGTGAGCACACCCCTAAGTAAAAATATTCAAATTGGGCCCAAAGTGGCAATATTTTGTGTGGCCACCATTATTTTCCAGCACTGCCTTAACCCTTTTGGGCATGGAGTTCACCAGAGCTTCACAGGTTGCCTCTGGAGTCCTCTTCCACTCCTCCATGACGACATCACAGAGCTGGTGCATGTTAGAGACCTTGCGCTCCTCCACCTTCCATTTGAGGATGCCCCACAGATGCTCAATAGGGTTTAGGCCTGGAGACATGCTTGGTCAGTCCATCAACTTTACCCTCAGCTTCTTTAGCAAGGCAGGGGTCATCTTGGAGGTGTGTTTGGGGTCGTTGGAATCATGTTGGAATATTGCCCTGCGGCCCAGTCTCCGAAGGGAGGGGCTCATGCTCTGCTTCAGTATGTCACAGTATATGTTGGCATTCATGGTTCCCTCACTGAACTGTAGCTCCCCAGCACTGGCAGCACTCATGCAGCCCCAGACCATGACACTCCCACCACCATGCTTGATTGTAGGCAAGACACATTTGACCTCCTCACCTGTTTGCCGCCACACACGCTTGACACCATCTGAACCAAATAAGTTTATCATGGTCTCATCAGACCACAGTCTGAGGCCCTACCACTGTGAAAATAGTTGTAAAAAGGACACAGAGTTCATATGTATGCAGAGTGCAGAACACCAAAGTATCAGTTATGAGTAGAGAAAACAATTTTTCTAGCTTTTTCCAGATTTTATTCCCAGATTTGGCTCCGTAGTTTGGAGATTTTAAAGTGCTTTGAGAGGGAAGAAATATGCAACCCAGTGTCCAGGTCGTGCAGGAGACCAGCAGGATGTGTGGCCAGGCCCTTAGAATGAAGGACATGAGCATAGTTTAGGGCTCCTGTTTGAAGATAGGCTTGTGTTGCTGTTAGGGGAACTCCATGTTGGAGAGATTCCTTACCAACAGGACTAATAGAGTCAGAACAGCTGAGTGAGTCTGGGAGACTGAGAAAGAGTCTGGGAGACTGGGAGAGCGGAGGCAATTAGAGGAGTCCAAGGTACTGAAAGAATCTGCACGTCTTGGAGGAGTGATGGAACTTGGAATGCCAAGAGATATCCTATTAAGAGGCCAGGAGTGGGCCCATACAACAGGGAGCTGTAATTAGTGGCCGAGTGAGCCAAGAAAGCACATAGAGCCAGAAGAGCTGAGGATGACAGTCTGAGGGATCAGTGAAAAGAGCAGCGGTGATGCTGAATAGGGAGCCAGATGGCTTGACATTTCTGTTATATTTTGCTGGGGAAAATCTTCTACATAGGCAACTGTTTAAGGGCCTTTTACTTTTGCTTAATATAAGTGGGCTGGCAAGCCTTAAATAAACAGTTAGGACTGACAGGGACTCACTACAATTGCATCTACCACTGAGCTAAACAACCCTTGTATCACAATATTTTTTTGTTTCTTTGTATCCACAATTGCAGGTTTCTTACATAGAACATTGTTTGACAACTCCTGAGACACAAAGTGGGACCATGCTGTTGGATTGACAGTCTAGCCGTGCAGATCACTCTGGAACAGCTGCTCTCTTATTGTAATTCTGGGCTTAGACAGTCAGTTAAGTTTTGTGTACCAGAAGGCAATTGAGTGCTCCTGTCCCAGTATAATATGATGGGCTGAGCTGCCATTTGATCTGCTGGGCCCTGTTCTGTGTATCAGAAGCTGCTATAAGTCAAATTAACATATAACAATTTATAAAATCCAGTATATGCACCAGAAACCGATGAACATGCTTAAAAAAACTACTGTACTGGGAAAAATATTCCAGCAGTAGGATCTGGTAGCACTTTCTCAATAAAAGATAATAACAGTAGTGAAAGTGTTACCAATCCCTTATTACAGCATAAATACCAAGTAGATCTAATAACCTCTAGACACATGAGTTGGTATCTACAAGCATGTTAGAGCTTTGTGAAATAACAAGGGAACACAATCCCATTCATCACTTCAATTTGTCAGGCCATTGTGATTTTACTTGTAAATATTAACATTTATCTTCATGAGTCACCATACTTGATGAGTGATAAGAAACAGCCGGGAAACGGAGGTACTGCAGCAATCAGTATTACAATGTCAACCTAATACTATCTAGCAGTGGATGAGATACGTGCAGTTAAATTTACATGGCAAGCCATTCATTTTTTTAAAGGGTTTGCTTGGTAAATTTGTAAATATAGGTATATTTTATCTACACAATGTATTTTATTTTTTTGTTTTTTTATCATGAAACTGTTTTATCATATTATCATAACCTGTTGCATTGTACAAAGTATCTTTAAATTTAGAATAACAGAGAGAAGTATAAGGTAAGGCTAAGCTGTAGGCCTTTTGGCCTTGTCAGAATAAGCAATGGGTCAATAAATTACTAGAATATCTTTTTCCCTCATTATGTGTGAGTGGGTGAGTTTTAACAAGGAACTGTTGTCTTGTATAATGAATCCAAGGCTGTCAATAGATATAGTGATTTTTGGGATTCAATTAAGTTTTTATGGGTTTTTTTTGGGGATATTCAACAGATAACTGATAGCTATACGATTGCAAATATAAAAAGGTTAGGAACAGTTATTCCAGCATTTTATTTTGTCCACGCCTAAATAGTAAAAAAACAACTTTTGCCTCATTTTTCACCCTCTCAATGGCCTGGTCAGCACTCACCGCTCAAAGTTGCTCTTGGTTGCCCTTTCTGATCATTTGTGTGCTTTGAACAGTAGAAGATAGATTTTAGACTGAAATTGGCTTTATGCTAAGTTTGATGTTTCTACTAATAAAAAGATCTTCTGTAGGGAATAATTTTCCACTATTTATTGACTACCCTTTATCGACTCATTTTATGTTTGCCATTAGGGAAAACTTTGAGATGAAATAGACTGGAAGTGTTAGATGCTGTAAACTCTCATTTTTATTTTGTAGAGAATACTGCCTTGAATATACTGTATATTGGATCTTTGGAGAGACAGCTGCGTATGCCATAAAAAGAACTGGTTGGGTAGACTTGAAATTCTGTATACATTACATAGTGTAAGGAGGTACATCTACCCACAAAAACTCAGCTCCAAACTTTTAGACAGTATTGTTACTGATTTCACTTCAGATGGCAAAGATGGTGGTTGTAGTATGACTGACTAAAATGTTAGAAACACCATACTAAAGCAAAAGGCCACCACTGGCCCTATAATCCATATATAAGGTGTACTTAATAATATGAATGTTGTGTATGCAAGATAATTAATCTTTCGGTTAAAAGTGAATGATTCAATCAGTGGTGGCTATTGCTAAACATTTTTTTTGGGGGGGGGGGGGCAGCGGCAAAAAAACCCCTCCAGGTCTCACTCACCCCACAAATGGAGCCCTTCAGTCACAGCTCCCCTGATACCCAGCGCCAAGGCTTCCCTGGCTTCCACCTGGCTAACCTGGTTTTCTTTAGATCCACCTCCTGTCCCGATTGGCCGGGATGAGAAGCCGGAAACCGATGGCAAATATTGATTCACTAGTATCACAAGTGGGAGGGCTCAGGATGCAGTGCTCTGCACCCCAAGGACAAATTTACAAGCCAATTAGAACCTCAGGCTTTAATCATGTGCTTTTAAAAAAAATGACAGCTCTCATAAAAAAGCTATTAGTCTGGCACCAGGCATGCAAACTAGGGGGGTGGCGCTCGTGTACTCCTTATGGACTGACTGCCACTTAATTCAATGCTGTGCTTAGATATTCCAGCATTTGTAAAAATGTCTGTCTGCCTCCATGTACAGGTCACATTAAGGTGGTACGGCCCTAATTAATTGGTCACATTACTAGTTAGCACTTGTCAGTTTAAGGTCAGCCTATTTGTGCCATATTTTGTGCCACTTAAAATTTGAGAGAAATCACTATTGCACTTTTTGATCTTTTTGGAAAAAAAATATGTTTTTGTGTTAAACTGTATCTAAACACAGGAAGAAAAAAATGTAATGCATTGCAACACACCAACCCGTTAGATGTGGTGGCTGAATATGTTCTTTCTAGATTTTTAAAATTTATTTTCAACTGTTGATCCTGCCAGTAACAGACTTGCTGTCCTACGTTGACAACGCTCACTCATTTGTCTGCATTTATGGAGGAGCAATGCTGTCACTGTACGACGGGAATTATATTAGGACAACAGGACACCAATTAAATCCAATGTGTTTCGGGGAAAGGCCTCCCTCTTCCTGAGGGCTGGAGCAGTAGTTGTTATTAGAATCATGATGAGTTGCAATAGGAGATCTATATTAGGAATTGGTAAAGACGGTTAAATCTTTATAGTGCTATGAACTGCTTGCAAGGTATGTAGTATAGGTGGATCTTGTTCTGGTTGTAGGCTGCGACAAATAGAGAGCTCGGTGGATGATAAGCTTTGGGATGAGTATTGAGGAGTGCTTATTACAAAAGTTAATTTTACTCAGAGACCTTCAAAATGTTTAGAGCATCAAGTAAAACCAACACATTACAGGAGAAAGGTCTCCCTCTTCCTCAAGTCTTGAACAGTGGTTGTAATTAAAATGACAATGAGATAGAATTGTAGACCTATGTTACGGCTTGATAAAGACTATCAAAACTGTATCTAAGCATAGCAAAGCAAAAATACTTTTTATTTCCTTTTTTAATATTCAAAGCAAACGCCCCATCCAAGTTTCCATGTTTTTTTTTTGTTTTTTTTTTTAGATATCACTTTAAAAAACCCCCCCCCCCCCCCCACCATGTCTAGGCATAGCCATCTTGAGTAAGCAGATGATTCATGTAGCATTTACTTCCTGGAATCCACTTCCCCTTATCTCAGGTATGCAGACAGGAGGGTGTGCTTAGCTGGGAAAACCTATCCTCCAGATGAGAGGAAAAAAATGCCCATGAAGACTCCTGGGATGTATGACATCATTTTGGTCTAGGTTCTGAAACCGGGAAGTAATTGAAGTAATGTACTAAAATAATCACAGCGCCTAAGATAGAAAAAGACCAAACTATGAGGAGCTAAAAACAGAGTATAAATATGTGTCCCGAAAAAACATTAAAATCCAATAAAGTTCATGTTAGAAACCAGTAATAGTTTTTCAGAAAAAACATTGGGAGAAAAGTTCAAATGGGACATCAAAAAAAGATATATATCAGTCTATATGGTTCGTTCATTAAAGCTTATTCCCAAAGAGATTCAAATCCTTCATCGATGGAAGGGGTATCCAACCCCTAGAAATTCCTGATGTGGTCTACTAGACAAACTATATATATAATGGGTGTGAGCTTACCAGATGTTGGTAGATCATGCGCGGATATCAGAAAATCCAACTCGAGTATCCACAGTATGGTGTCACCTGCCAATGAGGGCTAAGGTATGGAGGGGAAGAGAGGTTCCAAGCTGATGGCTCATACACTCCTGAACCATCGTCTCCAGATAGATGTCAGCATTCACCACATAGTTTATATGAGGAAAGAAAGCCACAATAGTGTAATACTGTTTGATGCGAGGTTTATTTTGAATAAGGGATTAAAAATACTCACAAAATTCCGTATATAAAAGAGCTCATAATAAAATCAATAAGACAGAAGGAGTCCAGGAACCCAACGCGTTTCTGCTCAAAAGCCGTCGTCTGGGGTATTCAATTGAAGTAATGTAAACAATGAAAAGTAAATGTACTACACCTTACCACAGTATCTATTTACCAATGTTAGTAGCACAGGGGTTAAGAATAGTTGCTGTTGATTGAGAGAGTTTAGTTCCACTTTAACGGCACTATGAACCGCAAGCAGGGTGATCACATTGTGTGAGATACAACTGCATAGTGCACAGGACAATACTGGATTTCTGGCAGAGTCATTGGGTATTTTATATCAAAAGGGAGAAAATAAGAGAAGTTCATTGTTAGGGTTTATATATACTTTAAACTGTAGTGAAATCATACTGGACCAGTAGGAGAAAACATATTTATTCAGAGCACAGATACGGTGGTATTATGGCTTGTGTATTTGTAGATGGAATCCAAACACACATAATCTCATTTCCCAGTTTACATCGATCATAAAAGATCCTCTGTGTTAAACCGGAGAAGAAATGTTCTTTTATTCAGTGCCTGATATCATTCTCAGAACAAGAATGCCTCAGACACCCACACAGGAAATTACTGAATGGATTTCACAAATGCAGCAATACAGTTTGCATTCTGGTTTTAATTAATTTCAACCAGGGAAATCCATTTAAAGGCTGCCAATTAAATCACAGAGCTCTTTCATGTCCATTGGTGGTATGTACAAGTACAATAAGCACGTAGAGCCATGCTGTGAAGCCTTCACACTGACAACTAACAAATCGAAAAGAGACCCAGGGGTTATCATAGCTGATGACCTCAAAGGGGAAAACACTGTGACAAAGCAGCGGGGGTTGCGGTAAAACACTTAACATAATGCAGCAATTTTATTCCTCAATGCGTTACTCATAAATCTGCATATCTGTTTTTACTGAGAGAGCATTTTTCATTTTTTTGATTCAAAAGGAGGTTGCCATATCCATAAATTGCCTGTAACCCTTAACAACCGTGGACAATTAAACAATCTTTTTCTTCATGGATTTTATATACTGTAAAAGAACTTTGAGTAGTTACTATTAATATGGATTACAGCACAGTGAGAATGAACTCCATGCTGTAAAACATACCTAAGGGGGTAAGAATTATTGAAATTTTTTCAATAATAAATACTTTGATGTTATTTTTTCAGTAATAAAAGAATATGGGAATTAAAGTGTTTGTTACATGATGTAAGAATTATTTTGGCCACACAGGAGTTCCAAAGCAGCACCAGGCCACCTTTGTTTGTGCAGTCAGGAACAAACAGAAAATGGTTTGGGAAGCCATAGAAAAATATGGTTTTAACTTCTTTAAACAGCAAAACTGGTACTTTTGAGTATGAGGCACACACAACAATCTCCATTGCCTGTCAAAATTAAGTAATCAGTTAATAAGCCAGCAATATGGTTATACTGATCAGCTATAACATTATGGCCCTCTTTCCACCCCACAATCTCCAGCTCATGGACGTCTAAAATTTCTCAGGTATGGAAGTGAATGTCCGCTGTGAGTGGGACTGGGATATATGCAACAGGAAATCCTTTTTTTGAAAATTGTTAGCACATAGAGGAAAAGCTCAAGGAGAGCTAGATAAGTGAAAAGGAAGAGGAAGGAAAAGGAAGAAAAACAGAAAAGAAAGCAAGGACCACCGCAATACAGCACTCATTCAAAAAGGGCAAAAAGGGAAGGAAAGAGAACAAGAGGGTCTCAAGGTGGGTCCTCCTGGCGATGCCATGGTTCCGAGACACAGTTATGGACCTCCAGTCTATCCTAGATTCTAGCAGTTAATTTCTCCATTAGATCCACATCTTTAATCCTAGCATATAACACAGCTGAGAAGGGAGGGGAGCATTTCTTACAATTTAGCCCAGATTCACACCACTGCGGGATGAAATTGTGTGAGTTCAGCTGTCAGTCCGACTTCGGGGGCAATTTCAGAGACATCTGTTTGGGTTCCTGCACAGATATCTATTGAAACTGCACCCAATGTCACCAATGGTAGTGCGGAAACTACCTTTGGGAATTGGTGCGGCGCCACAATGTCCGCATCGCACCAATTTGACCGGTGCCATTGCCGGCAATTGCCACCGATTTGCATCAATGTGAACTTAGGCTGAAGGCTATTAAACAATGTGCAGCTGTAAGAACGTGGTGTAACAGCTTCTTATAAAGTTTAGCTAGTTTCACAAAATACGTTTTGGAGTCAGTGGGAAGGATATCTCAAAAAGGCAGCACAACAGCTGTTACACGGAATGCCAAAACGGTATATGGGTAGCTCTTTAATGCCAACATTATTTCTCAATCATTGCAAATAAGGCACAACACTGTCAAATCATTGTATGGCCATCCAAAAACAATCAATGTGTGAGTTGACTGGTATAATTAAAAAAGAAATGGTAATCACCAATATGTTAGGCTTAACAAAAAAAAAATGAAAATAAATTGAGCAAATATTAAAGCAGAATTGTGGGATAGCAAAAAACAAAACAAAAATAACATACATACACACCAATGTGGCTGCAGCATCGGTGTGATGCTGCAGCTGTCCCCTGTAGGCTCTAAACCTGAGAACTGAGCGACCACATGACCGCTAACCACTCAGTCTTCGAGCTGCAGTGAGCAGAGAGCAGCGACTGTCAGTCACTGTCTCTCAGTTCTGCTCCTCCAGCGCCCACTGGAGCGCCAGGCTAGGGAGGGGGCTTAAGCAGCTAACTCAGGCTCTCAGCTGAGCCAGCTGCTGGTCGGTCATCTAGATGGATCCTGACAGTATTGTCAGGATCTCTGCAGAGCCTGGACCGGTTCTGTGGCGTGAATCCGGACCACAGGAGTATAGTACTAAGTGCACTCCTGTGATCCATTAGAAACTATGGCCAAAAAAGCTTTAGCCATACTTGTCTCATAAATGGTGTATATAACTGTATATAGTATATATAGCTGTATAGAATGTATATAGTGTATATAACATAAACATACTGGTTCTGTGAACTGTTAGATCTTATATTTGCCAATGTCTGTTGCAGGATTTCACAATGAATCCACCAAATAAAACAGAGCGTAAACTGCAATCCTAGACCTAAAAGGCAAATGTGGTCATCCTCACTCCTGCACCTACTATAAATCATTTATAAAGTAAAACCTGGGCTTGCCTTGATGCCACAAGGAACATTTAATATGTGCTTTGAAGCATTAGGCTATATACTCCAAAATTCTGGAACGCTTGTTAAGTTGGATGTGCAAATCCATTCATCTGTGAAAGCATTTGAATTAGACATGACACCCCCAGGGTAGAAAATATATGCTTTAAAACTTGTTTTTTTTTCCTTCATCTTATTAAAAGCAGTATTTTTCTCCCATTATATGTGATGGGTACATGCAAGTATAAGAAAATAAGGGTATTTCATTTATCAAACAGTTAGTGGTTAGGGGGGAGTAGTGCCACACTATGCTACATATAATGAAGGCTTGTCTGTATTAGTGTTGCAACCTTAATTTTGGCTAATGCTTTCTGCAAGTCCCCTTGCCAAGACCTAGGGGTATGAAAAATGTAAACCGTGACTGCCTCTGGCACACTGAGCTCCTTCTGTTATATCTAAAGTCAGCAGCAGTATGACATTCTTAAAAGAGATTACAATTACACATAGCACAACTAATGTACATATACCAGCATGACTTTCTTTAGGATTTGGGGGGCACTGGACAATTTCCAAAATTCAAGGACTGTCCTGCAGAAATTGGGGTGCATGGCAACTATATTTTACTTACCTAATATAACTGGATAGGAACTATTTTCTCTTATATTTAGGTACTACTAAATTAAATAAAAACTAAACAAAAGCTCAATAAAAATTATTATGGAATAAAAAAAATGAATAAACATAAAATGAAATGTTAGAGTAAGTCAGAAGTTTTTTGCCAAATTCATGAAACCCATGCAACATTTTTATTGTTAGTACTGATGTGTGTGTCAGTACTAGATACAGTAGTTATTACTGTATTTGTAAAACCTTTAGGCTCCATTCACACCGGAGAATTTTGCAAGTGCACGCTTATTTTTGCATGTAGGAATCGCGTACCAATGACACCTCAAACTCAGCAAGTAGACACACTTTTTCCACATGGAAAACCATGCAACAAATGCATTAGTAAAAAACATGAAAAACGACATGAACTACTTTACTGCGTTTGTCTCACGTAGGGCAGGCCATTGAAAGGTATGGGCTGTTCTATGTGCATAGCATGAAAATGCACATAAAGGTAACATGATTTTGCACACATTCTCAATGCTCCTGGGTGTGAATGGAGCCTTACTGCCAGTCACTATTGTTGCTACAAATTTATAGAAGAAATGCCACTATATCAGTGATAAGGCAAAAGGTAAATAAGACCTCTTCCATGTTGGAGTAAATTGTATTGCATGTGTAATTATTGCATCACAGATAGGGATGTTAGTTAGTTAGAGCTGTTCGTTTTTTTGTTTTTTTTCTCGGGTCAGTCGCTCGCCATGGTTGGCGATGGGTTACAATGGGGGACACTTATTTTTATTTTTTAATAAATGACTTGTCCCTAATTGTTTCCTGTGTTTTTTTTTCTTTTTTTGACACTTTTTGGTGAATTAGTAGGGGTACGATGTACCCCTACTAATTCACATGGGGGGGGGGTTGGGATCTGGGGGGCCCTCTTACTAACCAGGTAAATTTTTTAAAAATTTTGGAGCGGAGTTCCCCTTAATATCCAAACCAGACCCGAAAGGCCTGGTTTGGACTGGGGGGGGGGACCCCACACAAATTTTTTCAGTGATTTTTTTTGTATATTGCCGGGAACCAACAATACATTACAGCCACGATAATAAATGACAAATTCTCCTTTGGAAATGTCATTTTGCTCTGGCTATGTTCTAAACATCACAGAGATGCGCCGTTTTACAGGCAGACTAAGGGACCCCCAGGCACGATATTTAAATGAATATTTCATTTTTATTGTTTCACTTTAAAGCGGAGTTCCACCCAAAAGTGGAACTTCCGCTGGTTGGATTCCTCCCCCCCTCAGGTGTCACATTTGGCATCTTTCAGGGGGGAGGGGGAAGACAGGTGTCCTTTTCCACACATGCAGGAGCTCGGACCGGCAGCCACGGCCACTGACTCCAGCAGCCCGGCTCCCTCCTCCCTGCTAGCTCTGCTACTGACCGCCTGGGCAATAGCAGAGCGCAGTAAGGTGCCCGGCGTGAAGCTGTAATGCTACACATCCGGGTTCCCTTACCCGCAATGGATGCGGCTGCACCCGACCCCCGATCCGAAGCCACATAAACACACAGTCGATTTATGGTGTACAGGCCTCAGTGAACATGTAAATCAGACTTTAGAGGTGGTGCTACCTTGTATCCAGTACATGTTTAGGGAATAGAAATGGTTCACCTCGACACAGAAGTGATTGCTTGAACAGAGTGTCAGATTCTTGCAAGAGCCCCCGCCTCCCCACAGAAAAGTATTTTTACTGCCAATTGAGGACTAGATTGGACTATATATTCATCATTCCGTAAACATTTTAGAAGTGCCTCTGGCATAATGTTAGCAGTTGATATTTAGGGCTACACACTGACTTCACAGCTTGCCAGCAGCAGAATAAAGGCTTCCTAAAGTGTTCCTGAGGATCTGGAATTGCTGATGTGAGTTTTAGCTGTATACATGCTCTACTTTCCTTGTGTAGCTTGATTTTAATAATGCTTCTAATCTGAGCGTTTTCCTCAACTGTCATTGCAGCTTTGCATGTTCTGCCAGGCCAGTGCTCACATTTGGGGAATTTAAATGAAAAGATCTGCCTGCAGTAATCCACCAGTAAGTGTAGCACTGATATGTTTGATTGTAGGGAAGGATTTAAAGCTGTGTGCAGCCTCAGTCTTCCCGGGGATAAATATTTCTTCACACAAGACCTTTCAGTGAACCAAAAGCTAGAGCTGGATGGATGCAAATGTTTCTGTTTTCTGAAAATGTTCAGTTTGAAAGTTTATCCACAGGCTGTATACAAGGAAAGCCGTCAACAGACGTACAGTCATGTGATAAAGTAAGAATACCCAGTGGAAATTTTGGACTTTTTAACATATTTGAACAGGCAGACATTAGATCTTCATTTAAACGGTGCCTACTGATAAAGATGATTTACTGGAATAAAACACAAGGACAATTTGCATCAAATATTCGACACAAATATCAACAGATATAATTGTGTACTGTGAAAATTCATCTTTCGTAGAAATGACTTGATAGCATTTTGTATGTAGCGGGTGCCTCGCTATATCTGCGGCTTTTGCTAAGCGGCCGCTGTAAATACACAGGCTCTTATAGGGGGGAGAGGTGCACCTGTCAGCCCCTGCAGCGGGATTTTGCCCCCTCCTTCTTGTTTCACAGACTGAGCTTAAAGCGGCGTTTCACCCAGAAGTGGAACTTCCGCTGGTTGGATCCCCCCCGCCCCTCAGGTGTCGGGGGGAGGGGGAAGAGGACACATGTCTTTAGACGGGTGTCCTTTTCCACAAATCCAGGAGCTCGGGCTGGCGGCCGCAGCTTCTGATGTCAGCAGCCCGGCTCCCTCCTCCTTCCTCGCTTTGCTACTGGCCGCTGTGCAGAGCACAGCGGAGCCTCGCACATGCGCAGCAGGGCGCCTGGAGTGAAGCTGTAATGCTACACTGCCTGGTTCTCTTACCCGTAATGGACAAGGCTGCACCGACCCTCGATCCGGGTGCCGACATCACTGGACTCCAGAGGTAAGTGTCCTATTATTAAAAGTCAGCAGCTACAGTACAGGCAGTCCCCGAGTTATGAACAGGTTACGGACTGTAGGTTCATTCTTAAATCAAATTTGTTTGTAAGTCAGAGCTGTACATTTGTAAGTGTAATTTCAACTTGTGCAGTGATGTGGGATGTTCCGGGCACTGCTATGTGTGCAGTTGTGTTATTTGGGGCATTTGTGGCTATGCTAACACAGTACTGTGGGATGTGTCTGGCGCTGCTCGGCGGTATCCGGGACCAGTGTGGAGTGCAAGCGGCTGGCAGTGACGTCACACCACCCCCGTGTTTGTAAGTAGGAGTCGTTCGTAACTTGGGGACTGCCCGTATGTGCAGTTGCTGACGTTTAATTTTTTTTTAGTATGAGGCGGACCTCCTCTTTAATGTAATCTGTGTAGAGAGACACAGAGACCCAGAAGGATCAAATTACACTGCCTCTGGTGTGCTTCTAGCAGCGTAGAGAGAAACAACCAATAAAAGAAGCAGTTACAGGAGCCAATCAACGGGACTTTAACAAGCTGCAAGAAGTAGCTGCAAAGCATTCTGGAATATGAAGTCCCTTTACCAGACGGCCCCCTAGCTTTGTATGGAGTATGGAACTACAATCCCATGCATGCTCTGGGAGAAAGGAGGGGAAAGACTCCATCTTGATTGTCTGAGGAGAATTTAGTGAAAGCGCGGGAGAGGGAGAGAAAAGACCTAAGAGAGAGGTGCTGCCTCTTGGGTCTCTCCAATGTGCAATCTTAGGCCTCTGGCCATCCAGCTTGAGAGAGAGAGGATTCCAGGTGCACATCCAGGCGCACCTGCACCGACCGAGAAGTGCTCCAGTATAAGGTGACCAGTCACCACAGGAAAGCCTGGCTGTCCCAAGAAGTTTGTTTGGGCCTTGATCGATTGGAGCATTGGGTGAGGGGCTCTTGCCCATTTGCAGGAAACAAGGACACTGTATAGACGGAGTTATACTAAACCCTGTATACAGACATCATTGCTAGTACTCATCTTTCTGATACTTGTAGTGCCTCAGAATACAAGGCCATTTAGATAGAAATACACTGTATACAGAGGTCATTGTCCTTTCACTCTGCTGAGGAAAATCTTGCTTTCTTCCCTTAATGATCCGGGCCAGTTATGTTATTCAGGCCCGCTACCCAGGAATTTAAGTGCACCAAAGAGTGATGTATCTAACTAACTGAAGTTACTATTACCATACAGCCTCTCACACACATATCCAGGGCTCTGTATATGCAGTGGGTGTGCGGGACAGTTTATCTGGGAAGCTAAAATATATATTGTTGATTTGATTACTGTATTTGTTATTGGGTCTGTGGTGCCAGGAGACAGAAGAGAGGGATCTGACATAGAGAGGATCAGTCTTCTGCTCTCCTCCTGCCTGGACTCGTAGAGCCAAACTAGAGTAAGGGTAACCATTTTTGTGACTTTACTGTTATTAAAGGGTTGTTCTGCTCTTGGGGTTATTATAAGGTTCTGGATCCCCTCAAAGCAGCCTAAATGTACTATTGAGCTATATTGCTCATAACTTCAGTTAATGTTCTTCTATTGTATTCCTTGAACATATTGCCAATGGGTTTTACTTATCCACAGAAATACTACAGTAAAGACAATTTCTGTGTTTTATAATAATGTGTGTGTTTCTCATTGATCCTTGCACTCTCATTATTGCCAGATGTGCCAGAGGGGCAGGGACAGCTATTTAATCCACTTGGTGGTGTTGCTACCATCCCCTCCTTTATAATAAATGCTGTGCCCCACTGTATGCATTTTCTAAAAAAATCCGCCCGCTAAATACCTTATTTTATAGCGCCAATTGGTGCTCATGTGTCCAGCCATCTTTCTCCTCTCTCGAACTGTCAGGAAAGCAGGCAGAGCTGAGAAACCCCTGCTGACATCGCCAGGGGGAGGAGAGGAGAGGAGTAGAGAGATGGCCTGTCACGTGACCGCTGAGCAGTGATATAGAATAAGGTATTTAGCGGCTGATTTTTTAGAAAATGCATACAGTGGGGCACATCATTTATTATAACAGAGGGGATGGTAAAAAGAAAATTATTTTAAGATAAGGAAGGGGGGGGGCAGCCCTGGTAAGAGCTGACAGGCAGGGGGGGAGAGGGGAGAGGAGAGCAGGGCTGTGGATGATGGA
>BLSH010349627.1:11552-30693 GCA_018402905.1 Glandirana rugosa | reverse complement strand
ATCCCCCCCCCCCCCCCCCGGTTGCTTGTGCTTTAAAAGGGAAGAGGCAATGTCTTAGGCCCCTTTTGAAATATCATTTTTTTATTTATATAATACATTTTTATTAATTTTCAAGACAAGAAGAAAGTTGCACATATAAAGTAGCATATAACCATATAAAACAAAGGCAATGAGACAGGAATACATGGGCAAATATAAATGTAAATGTGTCTGACCTAATTTGAAACATTGGCCTGCCATGGGCACCCACAACCGGCCGAACTCTGCCATCCGTTTCCTGATTGTTTGAGAGCAGGAGGGTCCCCCCATGCCGGCACCCCAACCGGGAGCATACTGTGCCGGACAGATGGGGAGCCATATCCCCCCATAGAATGTCATCTGCATAGCAACATCATATCGGACAGCAGAGAATATTAATTGCAGCTATATATCGGTCAGATCGCCCAAAATCAATCTGTAGCCTGTTATAACTTTATGTCTTTGATGAACCACCTTTGCATATAACTAAAAAGAAGAGGCCAAAATAGTTGAGAGATAAAGAAGAGAATTAGAGAAGTAAAGAAGAGGGGATAGAACAGTGAGAAAGAGAAGAGATATAAATAGGGGAATTAAAGATTAGGTCAAGAAGTTCCTAGCCGGCATTGGGGTGAAAGACTTTGAGATAACTATCCAAAACAATATTTATGGTAGGATATACAGTGTGGCACACTGCTATTACTAAAGCAAATGCTGAGGGCCTAGGGTATAGGATGAGTGGTCGGCAAACCGTTTTGAAATATATACTTGAAGGAGAAGGACATGGGGTCGGCACACTCACAGTCATTATATTAAAAGTCATGCATGCTGCATTTTTGGTTCATGTTTGGCGCAGTAAAAAAAAGCGCACCTCCCCATTGAAGAGAATGACAAACACAGCAAAAATGACTGCAGAGTATTTCTCAGAGCGGCTTTTCTGATGGTGATAATAGTGGTAACAGTGGCCTTGTCTGTGTAATATAGCCTCTACTGGAAGCCCACAGGTGACAATGCAGGGGTACAATTGTAACACAGGAACAAAGCATTGTCTCCCTTTAATAGTAAGAGTAATGACCTTCATGGCAGGAATACTAGGTGTTATTGAAATTATATCTGCAGATATAAAAACATTGAAAATGACTACTGAAATGACATTATCATGTTAACCATTTTAAAGAGACAGATGGAGCCCTTACTACTTACTAACACACAAAGCTGCTGTTCCCACTGTCATGCAATGACACCATGTGACCACTATGATGGCCAAACGCATAGATCACCAATCAAAAACGGTGTAGCATATTGGTGAGACCTCCCCTTGCTCTCAAACCAGAGGAAAGGGAGAAGACAGATTTAATGACAGAATCCATTCATTAAAATGGAAATACATTCTCTCAATCAACATTAACTATTGTAATCCTTATTCTACTAGCATCAGTAAATAGATGGGAAGCTAAATTATATTTACTTATTTTACACTTTTTTTTTACATATTTCAGTTGTTTCCTGGTTTCTGGCCTAGGCCACAATTATTTTATACATCTCAGGAGTCTTCATGGGCATTTTTTTCATTCATCTGGAGGGGGGATGGGGGGATGGGGGGCAGGGGCTTTATCTGCTAAGCACACCTTCCTGCTTGTATGCCTAGGCTTAGATTGATTTCAGGAACTAAATGCTACATTAGTCATCTGTCCTTATTTAAAGGAGTTGTAAAGTCAGAAGGTTTTTTATCCTAATGAATTGTATGCATTAAGATAAAAAAACCTTCTGTGTGTAGCAGCTCCCCTCAGCTCTCCAAATACTTACCTGAGCCCCCTCTAGTTCCAGTGATGTTGCATGAGACTCTTGACTGGTCAGGACCCACCTCCTCATTGGCTGAGACAACAGCATGGCACCATTGGCTCCTGCTGCTGTCAATCAAAGTCAGCCAATCAGGAGAGAAAGGAGGTGGGCCAGGTCACAGCTCTGTGTCTGAATGGACACAGGGAGCTGTGACTCGGCTCCGGTTCCCCCATAGCAAGCTGCTTACTGTGGGGGCACTCAACAGGCCAGGAGGGGCCAGGAGCACAGAAGAGGGACCCAAGAAGAGAAGGATTGGGGCTGCTTTGTGCAAATCCACTGCAACAGAGCAGGTAAGTATAACATGTTTGTTATTTTTAAGGAAAAAAATGACTTTGCAATTGTTTTAAGATGGCCACAGTTAGAAATGCAAGGGGGTATTTTTCAAAGTTATTTCTCAACAAAATAAAGCATGGAGACATGGATAGATGGGTGAGTTTGATTTGAATATTAAAAATTAATTAAATAGTGTTTTCAGTTTGTAGTTGTCACGTACCTTGTGGCAGAGCCTGATATGTAGAGGGAGGCCTCTCTTACAGCCCTGGCTCAAGGACCACTAATGTTGCGACAGGGGCCATGAGAGTGCAGCGAGGTACAAGTGCCTGTAAGATGTTCCATCAGCCTCAGCGGTGGATAGTAGGTGCGTCACCAGTGATGGATCAGATTGCTGGAACAGCAGATGGCAGCAGAGACAGCAGACCCAGGACTGGGCATACAGTAGGCAGCAGGTGCTTGACAGGCAGCTGGCAAGTAGCAGGTGCAGAAGGACTGGCAGCACTCGACAGGTGAAGGACCAGCAGGGACCAGGTAGCATGCAGAGGTCATCAACGTAGAATTAGACAGATGAGCAGGAGACAACACAAAATCCAGAGACAAGCCAAGGTCAAGGCACGTAGCATTCAAGCAAGGTCAGGGCAGGCCAGGTCAATCACAGAAATCCAACACAGAAGCAGATACAGGAACTCAGGAATAGCTACAGATCAGACAGAAATTCACTAGTGTAGCTGCTGCACTTATATAGGCCACTTGGTGCCAGAATTAGCCAATGCATACTTTTGTGCATGCACACCTGTGGATGTGCATATGTGTGCTCATTTGTACAAGTGTACAGGCATTTCGTGTGTGCCTCAGAGCTTCACTTTGGCTACGGCCAGCATGTCCCTGACAGTGGTGCTCAGATACAGTTACATTTCACTTTTAAATCCTCCTGACTGCAGCTGAGGAAGAAGCAATCAAAGGGTGCTGACCACTGACCACTGACCAGTAGTTAAAGATTATATATACATTTATGACTGGGTTTACAAAAACTTGAATCCCTGGTAAGCCAGACTGGTATATTTTATAGGAGGAAAGCTATGCATTTTATCGTCAAATAATACAACAATCAGTTCTGGAGGCTTGAATCCAGCATATTTGCCAGCGGATAGAATATAATTCATGGATATCCACTCGTTTTTAATTTGTCTATTTATCCACAGGCCTTTAACCTGGTGAGTGGATTTGTAACAGCAGGCGTTTTTTTCTTCAGCCTTTATTTTATTGACTGAATGAGAATGTCTATGTGCTTAGATTGTAGACAGAAAATAGAGGTCATTGTATTTGGTGTAAATTAACCTTTTTTCTTAGAAAAGGAAAAATAAGAATGACAAGAACAGTTCTTACTGTAATCAATAGGCCCAGTGTGTTTAAGTAGCTTCACTTGTCATTGTAAATGAAATCAAAGCCCTCTTTACTGTACAGAGTCACATATGGTTCAAGGCCATTAAACCATTTCACATGTTTAATTTTGGAATAAAAAGGAATTATAAGAACTTCTGTCAAGTTTTTATGGCTATCTCCACCGAGGAGATTCAACTTTTGTATGTCAATAGTCACCAGGACAGAAAATGATCAGAAATCCAACATTTTACAGGAATAGAAGGGAAATCTTCTAGTGGGGACACTTTTTTTGATTGTTATCTAGGATGGGATTTCCCTTTACTTTGCAGTGATTTCTTTTCACTTCCTGATGAGTTTTTAAAAAGGGAAATGAAGGCAATGAAGGGAATCTCCCCGATGGAGCACAGACTAAAAAAAAAATACACAGGCTTAAACCATTTCCTATTTTACCCAAAACTAAAAAAGTTTTGGCTATAAATACACTTTAAACAATAACAATTACAGATAAAGAGGCCTTTATTGTATGTGTACTATATAGAATACATTGCTTGCAGCTACAGTTTAATGCTGGAATGCATGGAATGTCTACTGAATAAGCTTGGCTTGGGCTACCTGCTCTGCACCACCAGTGGTAACTTTTGACAATGCTGCTTATAGGCTGGAGCAGCTTGCAGAAAGGGCTCAGAGTACCCAATCAGGGAGAGACTACACACACAGACCTTGATGTTGTAATTATCTTGTATATTATATACTGTAGGTTAGCAGTAATGAATAACAGCGGATCTTTTAAACACTGATATAAGGCAAGGTATTAGTTGGTGTTCCCAAGCTTGGGTCTGTATAACCAAAGAGGGCTTCCACTGGATGGGTGGCAGGTTACAGTGCACCAGAACAGCACTTTAATGCTGCAAGAAAGAGCCCCATATTAAAAGTCTGGATACTGGGATGTTTCATCTAGAGAAGCTTTTTCCTTGATCTGACCCTACTTATCTGGAACCTCTCTCTGCACTATGCACTTTACCTCACCAATGGGGTCTCTGTCCCTGACCTACCACCCACTCCAGGTGTGCCCAAATGATGTGGGTCAGCCTATAATATAGGGCCCCACACCAAGATGATCACATGAGATTTTTGAGAGATTACAGCATCCAATTGGGCAGCTGACCTCTCAGAGAGACTGAGGGAGTCTTTGAGAGGGCAATACCCCTAACAGTTCATCGAGTGCATCACAATGAGTGCAATTAAAGCTGAAGTTTAATCTTTTTGCACTTCCTGGTTCTTCCCTCCCAACATGCCAAGGTATTAAAAAAAAAAAACCTTTCTGTTTTTATTACATTATTTTAGACCCAGGAAGGTCATCACTGGGTTTCTGTGGCTCACTATGCAATGCAAGCAAATCATCGCTGGTGGAAGTATCTGGCAGGGTGTTGTACGTAGCTTCTCATAATATCATAGCACCTTATTGTGGACAATGATGTTGGATGTCCTTCAGCCAGGAATATGTGACTTACTGTAGATTCTAATGCACTGAGGGGTTTATTTACTACAGGTGGAGAGTGCAAAATCTGGTGCACTTCTGTAAGGAAACCAATTAGCTTCCAGGTTGTATTGTCAAAACCTAATTGAACAAGCTGAAGTTAGAAGCTGATTGGCTACTATGCACAGCTGCACCAGATTCTGAGTGCACCAGTGAACTTATACTAACTACTTTTTTGTATAGGAAAGGAACCTGTACAACTGTTCAAAATGGTTTGCTGCACTCTGGTGGTTGAGAGAAGGATATTTAAATTTCATTCACATCTGATACTTATTCATGTATTGTATGTGTAAACTTTTATAGCTATGTCAAGTGTTAAGTATGTTCATAAAGTCTATTTTTTCTTTATTTTTCAGACCTTTCCGAGTTCAGCTGTAGAGAGCTGCATTCCACGCAGTATATAACGGATGGTCCATGTCGCAGTCTGAAGCCAACCAAAGAGCTGGTTTGTTCTGGTCAATGCTTACCCTCTCATCTCCTACCAAACTCCATCGGTCGAGGAAAGTGGTGGCGCCAGAGCTCATCGGATTACCGATGTGTGCCAGCCCACAGCCACGCACAACGTATTCAGCTCCTATGCCCTGACAACGAAGTACGGACATACAAGATCAGAGTGGTCACATCATGTCGCTGCAAACGCTACACTCGCTTCCACAACCAGTCAGAGCTGAAAAATATTGGCAAGGAAACGGTGAGGACTTCCAAGAATAAGAAGCCTCAACTTACCAGGATCAGACATAAATCAAATCACCATGAGCTAGAGAATGCCTACTGATCAACTAAAAATAAATCAGAGGTTTATGTCTGTGTATGTTTCAAGAAATATACAAATAGTGTTGATTCATACAGCACACCGATTGAATCTGGACACATTCCGATAGATTATAGTTTAGGGATTATCTAGACTAAACTGAGTAGGGAACCAATGACAGATTATTGAAGGATGGCTGAACTGAAGTAGGGGATAGAATATATTGAATATATCCTTTACTGAATAATAATATTTTATTCTGCATTGAATAGTGAGGCCATCATGTATTTTGTCATAAGTAATGTCCATTCAGTTTTGATACATGATTGCCAGGCAGAGATTGGGGTGCCTATATTAAGAGATATTTGCAATTTGTGGGCCTGATTTACACATGTTGTCAGCAATGGTAAAATGTATTTTTCCTGTTGTTTACCTGCACGTGCAACCCTGTGCATGCAAATACATAAGGCATAACATCCCTGATGAACAAATAATTTCCAGGATGTAACGTAGCCTTCTAGATAAATGAACAAAAAAGTAAATGAAGAAATAGTAAAGATCGACCACCTCAAGGCTTTATTAAATATAAAGAGAAATATGTTGAAGGACGTTTTGAAAAAAAAAAATTAAATAAATAAATATATATATTGAAATTAATCTATAGATTATAAATAAAACCCATCCACCTCCCAAATAATAAATTATTTAAATATTTAGATATACTTGTGGTATACCTTGGTACGCTAAGAAAGACATAATATATTTAAAAATGATTTTGCTTGATAAATTGAAATTTCTAGTGTTCGATCTATTGATTTAAGTAAATTAAAGTGGTTGTATACTCTCCTATCGTTTTCAGCTAAGGAAGCTGACATCTTAGCCTCTGTTTAATCTGAAACTGCCATGATGCTGCACATGTGATCAGCTATGACACCACCCATTGGATGGTTTGCTAGTTTGGTTGAGAGCACAATCAAGGAGACAGCTAGCATTTCCGGCATGATGGGAATATTAACACTTCTTTGACACTATCAAATCGATGGGTAGACAACCGCTTAAAGCTGTCCATACATGCAAACTTCAACAGGTCCCCTTGAACAATCTGAAATTCACTCCATGGGTGGCTCTGTTGCATCCTCTGGCTCAACAAAATGAATGTGAATAATTAAAGGAGCTGGATAGAAAATGTTCAGCCAAACAGCAGTTCCATCCAATTAGATGCAGCTGCGGTTCAGGTATTCTGACAGTCATTACAGTGGGAGATTTGTATATCTGTGCTGTATAGCAAGCATGGAGGCATCTGTTCATTTTTTTTTCCTTTAGCCTCCAACAAAAAAACTGTAATGTCAGCAGGAGATTTGTAAATCTGCATTGTATAGCATGGATCAAAGAATCTCTTTTTTAACCTACAGGCTGAACTAAAAAAAAATATTAACTGTGCATGGCCAGCTTAAGGCCCATGTCCTTGTTTAGCAATGTTAATGAGCACTTAAAATCGTATTATTTTTATAAATCAAGATTAGATTCTAAATGAAAATTTGCTAGTTCTGAAATTTTATTTTTCCAAAAAAATTTAAAGAAAAAATTTAAAATTTAATATACTGTATATATTATTATTGCACAAGGCATTTTGTAGTTTTTACATTTAAAGTTCAATAGCGGGATTGATTTTTGGATTATATAATTCAGGCGCCTTGGTTTATCTCTATATTTACACAACAAAAGCAGCAAAACATGTGCAATAATTGCATTAAAAGTCATGCAATGTATACAGTAGATTTGCAGGAGTGTATTTATTCCTAACATGACTGGAGTTGATGAGCTCCATATATGGACAGGTGAAAAGCATGAACAACAAAAAGAAATACAAAAATTGTCAAAAAAATTAACTTTTTGACATTTTAAGCAAATTGATCATATAGATTAATAAAAATAAAATATAAAATCATATTGTTTTAACTATTATTCTGACACATTTATAAACCTGGATCATTTTAAAAGACCCTCTCACTTCAGAGTCACTTAAAATCCCAAGGCAACCTATAAAACAAGACTTTGTATGTACCTTTCCAGCGGCCTACATGCTCTACCACATTGCTGATCCCAGGCCAGAGGCTAAAAATGTGTTACTGTAAGAGAATATCTTTTATTATATTTATATTGTGTGCCCAAATATTTAAATGGTACATGCTATATATTCTTCATATTACACATTGCCTATACAGTGTCTTTGGAGAAAGGCATGTTTCTATAACATGTTGCTTGTCACAGTGATATCACTGTTTTCCAGAAAACTATTATAATTAGCTAAGGTCACACAATGTTTCTTTAAACATCAACTAAAACCCTGAATATGAAGACTAGGTCCTGCAAATGATGATTGGCACCAAAGACTTTAGAATACACTGTTACAAGATGGCCTGGACATTTTTAAACTTTAACCCCTACCGTATGCAAATGCCAACTTTTTGAAACGTCTGCTCATAAGATCACTCCACTGTGTTCCCCAAATTAATGCAGAACCTCAGCACCCCACTGAAATACCCCACTGAATTGCACCTGGACTGTACACTGTGCACTGGAGGCAGAAAGCCAGCCATAGACGATTCAAATCTCGACCTGTTCACCAGGAACCAGCCATGTATTGGCAGGCTGAATGTACCATGTATGGTCAGGCTGAATGTACCATGTATGGGCAGGCTGAATTTACAATGTATGGGCAGGCTGAATGTACCCACTGGGCAGGCTGAATGTACCATTTATGGGCAGACTGAATGTACCCAATGGGCAGGCTGAATGTGCAATGTATGGGCAAGCTGAATGTACCCAATGGGCAGGCTCAATGTACCATATATGCTCAGGCTGAATGTACCCAATGGGCAGGCTAAATGTACCATGTATGGGCAGGCTGAATGCACACTGTATGGGCAGGATGAATGTACCCAATGGGCAGGCTAAATGTACCCAATGGGCAGGCTGAATGTACCATGTATTGGCAAGCTGAATGTACCATGTATGGACAGGCTAAATATACAATGTATGGTCAGGCTGAATGCACCCAATGGACAGGCTGAATGTACCATGTATGGTCAGGCTGAATGTACACTGTATGGGCAGGATGAATGTACCCAATGGGAAGACTGAATGTACCATGTATGGGCAGGCTGAATTTACCATGTAGGGGCAGGCTGAAAGTACCATGTATGAGCAGGATGAATGTACCATGTATGGGCAGGCTGAATGTACCCAATGGGCAGGCTGAATGCACCCAAGTTGTACCCAAGTGGATCAATTGATCCACTTGGGTACAACCAGTCTGCCAGGTTTTACATGTGATTATTATTCATTGAGCATCTGTTATAGCCTTAGCAATAATCATGGTGTTCTCCTGGCAGGGAGGGCTGCCCCCCTTGCGGGAGAACACAATGGCTCAATGGAAGGGATTCTCCTGTCAGTACTGTCTGTGTTGATGGGGGAATGGGTGGTTAGAGGACAGAAATTTGCTCCATCTATGGCCGGCCTTAATGCCAGGTGATACAATCTGATAGGTTTGCTTAAATATTTTCAATTATTTGCACTAATCATAAGTAGAAGCTACAAAATATGGAACAGTTAAAACAATATATTACAGAGCGTCTCATGCAAAATGCTAAAATGTCCAGTAAAGAATAAATGACCCAAGTCATGTAAATATACAGATTTGGATTTCTGTATTGTATATAAAAAATAGTTGTAGCCTTAATGTACATAGGATGTAGGGCCCATGATCCTGGTTTCACACTTTTTTGGCTGTGGTACATCGCAGTAACCGCAGCAAATGTTAACACATGTTGTAGCATGTTGTGCTGCCAGCCCAGTCATTTCAATAGACTGCATTAACACAATGCATGTTAACACATGTAAAACAACAATGCAACGCATCAAAAAAGTGTGAATCCAGGTTCACTATGCAAGTTGTGCATTATGTTTGGCCACCCATTCATTTGATTGGGCTTCCTAATGCACCAAAATCCACCAAAAATGGCAGCACAGCACAATGCATGTCAGTGTGTTGCCATGCAATGTGCTGTGCTGAGATGCACGTCCATCAACAAGGTGCACTAGGGTGCATTTAATTATGAATGGCACTGCATTGCACAAGCGCATATAACAATGTAATACAGAAAGCAGTAGTGTGAATGAGCTTGTTATTATATAAAATAGATGTCTATGTAATCAGTACATATAAACTTATCTCAAATATATTATATTGTGACATAATTTTATCATATAAATAACTGTCAATGTATCATTGTCTAACTGGAACAAACAATGCATTGGAATAGAATACTGATAATAAAATTGTTTTATTAGCAAAAAAATTGCTATTGCCATTTAAAAGAATACCTTATGTTATGAGAGTTAAATATGTCAAGGATTTCATTTAAAAAGAATCAGGTAAACCCAGCGATCATATGTTTGTGTAGAATTATTAATATTGGGAAGGTAGAATTTGCAGTTGGTTACTGCATTTGCTGCATTATCATTATTCAATGCACTGTTTTAATTATTTATTTTTTTAATAAGCCAAAATGATATACTGTTACCTTTTTATATTCTAAAAGGAAATGTTATAAATATAGTAAAAAAAGGTGGTTATTTCACTATCCTTTAAAATATGAGTTTGGATTTGAATTAATAAGTAATATTATACAGCCCATCACTGTACAATGTGTGAGGCTCAATGCAGATTTAAGAGATTATCTATTTATTTTTCTGTTATTTATTTAAGTCCACATGTGTTGCTGTAAAGGGCAAAATGTATAATTTCCTTAATATGTATTCTAATTTTACTTGCAGATGTCTTAACCTGTTGTTAATAAAATATTGATTAAATCTTAATATCTGCGTACACATTTTGATTTGCTTACTGTATCGGAAGAAAACTTCAACTTTAGTAGTACAGTCAATATGGTGCTACAAACAGGAATAGTGAATCAAAATAAGTGCAGTGCTACCATGTATTTACACGCTGCACTTATTTTGATTACTCTTCTGGGAAGACTGTCCACAAGGTTTAGGAGTGTGTCTATGGGATTGGGAATGTTTGACCATTCTTCCAGAAGCACTTTTGTGAGGTCAGGCACTGATGTTGGAGGAGAAGGCCTGGCTCGCAGTCTCCACTCTTATTCATCCCAAATATGTTTTATCATGTTGAGGTTAGGACTCTGTGCAGGCCAGTCAAGTTTCTCCACCTCAAACTTGCTCATCCACACTATATTACAAAAGTATTGGACCACCCCACCAAATCATTTGGTGGAGGGGCGATTATGGTGTTGGGTTGTTTTTCAGGGGTTGGGCTTGGCCCCTAAGTTCCAGTGAAGGCAACTCTTAAGGCGTTAGCATACCAAGACACTTTGGACAATTTTATGCTCCCAACTAGTGTTGGGTGAATGGTTCGGCCTCGCTTGTCCAACACCCAAATTTTCAGGGTGTTCAGCAGGTGTTTAAAAAAACAGCATGCCCCCCCCCCCCCGAAATTCATACCAAACCCTTACCTGAGCATGCAGTCTGGCACGTCAGGAAGGGGGGGTGAGCAAGCGCCCCCCCCGAACCATACTAGGCCACATGCCCTCAACATGGGGGGGTGCTTTGGGGCAGGGGAAACATGGGGACTAGGGCCTCATCCCCACAACCATGGCCAGTGGTTGTGGGGGTCTGCAGGCAGGGATTCTGGAAGCCCCTTTTAGTCAGCAATGTTCAAAGCAGATATGGGCACCACTGTGAAGAGGTCTGGAAGGATAGAAGGAAACTGGGGGATTGTGGAAGAAGAGGTTTTTTATATAGAATTTGAGTTGGACTCCATATTGGATGCATAGCACAATACTATATACAGTATATATGTTGGTTATACAATTACAACTATTTTTATTTAATTAACCTAAATATTGGCTTGATTGTTGCAGGTTTGATCAAGAAAGGTATATGGCCTGTATCAAACAGAATTACGATTCTACCGGTCATGTCAACATTGTACTAGGAACAGCCAGCTGCTGATTAGATATAGTATAAATCGCATAGTGTAAATCAAGTTGCCCATTTGCTGAAAGGATATTGTATATATAAGCCAATGGATTGCAAGATAAAATATACAAGCACTGATTCACTGTATAGGTTGACAGAAAAACACACATGGATGTCATCTCACTGAGCATCACAATTGGTTCACATTATCTATGATGGACATATGTTTGGTCCAAATAAAATCAGTCCCAGATGTGTAATATACCTGATGTAAACTTGAAATTGTATAGAAGAGCAAGCATATTCGTCTTTATTTGTGAACCTGTTCTTGTGACCAATACATAATATACATAGGGCAGATCTTTCTGGGAAAAGGGAGGATGCTTGGTGTATGGTTTTTCCCTGAAACATATGCAGATTGTGAAGGCTATTAGTATTGGATTACAGTATTTATGTTAAAAAACAAGGTAAACATGTCAAATACACAGAAAAGTGCCCTGGGGCTTTATATGAGGTGAGCGCCATTTGCCACTAATAACAAAGTAACAAAAGTATACACAGTTTGAACATTTATTGAAAAATTATCTTACACACATGGATAGCATGCCAATTGCTGAGCCAATAAAATACATCATAGTACAATTTTGCAATGATACTTATAAAAACATACAGTATGCACAGGCATCTAGTAAAGCTGGTGCGTTTCGCAAGACATAGCTTGCTTCCTCAGGGGTGGATGTGTGTGTGATGTATCTATAGTTAATAAGAAAACATGTATAACACAATGAAGGTTGTTATGGTAAATGGTTAGAGGGGTCTAGGGGTAAAAGGCCCCATACTCACCATCAGGCAAAGCAAAGTGCCAATTTGCTGAGATCCCAACAGGCGGTAACAGTGGATGTGTGGCACGGGAGGTGAGGGGTGGAAGCCAACCAGAACCAACACCAGTGGACAACCAGAGGGCAGACATTGCATGGGTGAGATTGTGTGAGCCTAGAAGTTCCACCTTGTCCAAATAGATGTCAGCTGTAACATAAATATATGTAGTAGTAATAATTACTATAGTAGCAGAGTAAACTTTGAAGAGTATATATATATATATATATATATATATATATAGTTACATATATTATTATTATACAGGATTTATATAGTGCCAACAGTTTGCACAGCGCTTTACAATAAAGAAGGGACACAGTACAATTACAATACTGTTCAATACAGAAGGAATAGGAGGGCCCTGCTCATGGAGCTTACAATCTAAAGGGAGGGGGAGGTGGTACAAAAAGTAATGACTGCAGGGGCAGGGGATGATCTGATAGAGGTGACTCAAGCACAGTTCTTAGGTGGAGGCGGGGTAGGCTTCCTTGAATAAGTGAGTTTTCAAGGATCGCCTAAAGGCGGACAGGGTGGGGGCTGACCGGACATTCTGGGGCAGGGAGTTCCAGAGGATGGGAGAGGCTCTGGAGAAGTCCTGTAGGCGAGCATGGGAGGAGATGACAAGGGAGCTAGAGAGCAGGAGGTCCTGGAATGAGTGGAGAGGACTAGAGTTGAGCGAACACCTGGATGTTCGGGTGTGGCGGGTTCGGCGGAACTTCGCGAAAAAAAGTTTGGGTTCGGCACCGACCTTGACCTGAACTTAACCCCGAACCCCATTGAAGTCAATGGTGACCTGAACTTTTGGGCACAAAAATGGCTGTATAAAAGTCCTAGAAATGGCTATAGGGCTGCAAAAGGAAGCAAAATGGGGTTAAGAGAAGGACAAGTGCCCTGCAAACAAATGTGGATAGGGAAATAACTTAAAATCACATAAAAAAAATAAAAAATGGAGGAGGAGGTGGATGGAGGTTGATGTGGATTTTGTTTGTTTGGTTTTTATTTCTAATTGGGGTAGCCCCCAAAATATTGAGACATATTAAAAAAAAAGTATATGAATGGCTATGTGAGGCCGGTCTAAATGTCTATTCTGCACAAGGTACAGACAAGTCTTGTGGGATCCATGCCTGGTTAATTTTAATAAACGTTAGCTTGTCCACATTGGCTGTGGACAGGCGGCTGTGCTTGTCTGTGATAACGCCCCCCTGCCGTGCTAAACACATGTTCAGACAATACACTGGCTGCAGGGCAGGCCAGCACCTCCAAGGCATAAAGGGCAAGCTCAGGCCATGTGCCCAATTTGGAGACCCAGAAGTTGAATGGGGCAGACCCATCAGTCAGTACGTGTAGGCGTGTGCACACATACTGTTCCACCATGTTGCTGAAATGCAGCCTCCTGCTAAGACATTGCCTATCAGCTGGTGGTGCTGTTTGTTGTGGTGTGCTGCTGACAAAGCTGTTCCACATTTTGGCCATGCTAACCCTGCCTTCTGAGATGCTGGCGGTGCCACAGCTGTGTTGGCGACCTCTTCCTCTGCCTTCGCCTTGTGCTTCCACTGAGCCCCCTGTGTCATTTGGGAATGCCCTCAGCAGCGTGTCTACCAGCGTGCACTTGTAGTCGCGCATCTTCCGATCACGCTCCAGTGAGGGAATTAAGGATGGCACGTTGTCCTTGTAACGGGAATCCAGCAGGGTGGCCAGCCAGTAATCAGCAGAGGTTACAATGTGGGCAACTCGGCTGTCATTGCACAGGCACTGCAGCATGTAGTCGCTCATGTATGCCAGGCTGCCCAGAGGCAAAGACAAGCTGTCTTCTGCGGGAGGTGTATCATCTGTGTCCCCCGTATGCCCCCAGCCACGCTCCAGTGATGCCCACGAGCTGCGTTGGGTGCCACCCTGCTGTGAACACGGTTCCTCTTCCTCCTCATCATCATCCTCCTCCTCATCCTCCAGAACTGTGCCCTGGCTTGAAAATTTTTTACCTGGACTATGCTGGTGCAGGAACCCACCCTCCGAGCCACTTGTGAATGACTGACCTGATAACCGTGGAAATGACCCCTCTTCCTCCTCCTCTTCCTCCTGTGCCACATCCTCTTCCATCATCGACCGAAGTGTTTTTTCAAGGAGACATAAAAGTGGGATAGTAACGATGAGAACAGCGTCATCGGCACTGGCCATGTTGGTGGAGTACTCGAAACAAAGCAATATGGTACACAGGTCTCGCATGGAGGCCCACTCATTGGTGGTGAAGTGGTGCTGTTCCGCAGAGCGAATGACCCGTGCATGCTGCAGCTGAAACTCCACTATTGCCTGCTGCTGCTCGCACAGTCTCTCCAGCATGTGCAAGGTGGAGTTCCACCTTGTGGGCACGTCGCATATGAGGCGGTGAGCGGGAAGGCTGAAGTTCCGTTGCAGCGCAGACAGGCGAGCAGCAGCAGGGTGAGAATGCCGAAAGCACTCACAGACGGCCCGCACATTGTGCAGCAGCACTGACATATCCGGGTAGTTTTTTTAGAAATTTCTGCACCACCAAATTCAGCACAGGCTAGGCCCAGAGCTGCTACGAGATTTCGCCCTTTATCGCACACCACCCGGCCGGGCTTGAGGCTCAGTGTCAACAACCACTGATCGGTCTGTTGTTCAATGCCCATCCACAGCTCCTGCGCAGTGTGGGGTTTATCCCCCAAACATATCAGTTTTAAAACAGCCTGCTGTTGTTTCCCCCTGGATGTGCTGAAGTTGGTGGTGAAGGTGTTACACTGACCGGATGAGGAGGTGGTAGAGGAGGAGGAAGCAGAGTAGGAGGAGGAGGCAACAGGAGGCAAAGAGAAATGCCCTGCAATCCTGGGTGGTGGAAGGACATGCAACAAACTGCTAGCCGCCTCAGGCCCACCCACCACTACATTTGCCCAGTGTGCAGTTAGCGAGATATAGCGTCCCTGCCCGTGCTTACTGGTCCACTTATCAGTGGTTATATGGACCTTGCCACAGATGTTGCGCAGTGCACACTTGATCTTGTCCCCGACTTGTTTGTGCAGGGAAGGGATGGCTCGCCTGGAAAAGTAGTGGCGGCTGGGAACCACGTACTGTGGGACAGCCACCACCATCAGGTTTTTAAAACTGTCCGTGTCCACAGACGGAATGACAGAATTTCAAAGGCCAGGAATTTTGCAACCTGCTTCCTCTTTTGCTGTGCTGGTGCCTCTGTGCGACCACCACCTCTTCCTCCAAACTGCACACGTTACTTGCATGACCTTCATTCCATGTGGGGTCTAGGACCTCATCATCCTCCACATCATCTTCCACCCACTCTTCATCACTGCCCTCCTTGTCAGTCTGCACACTGTACAAAGCCGCATCAGTTGGCACTTGTGTTTCATCATCATCATCAGAGGCGTGCTGCGGTGGTGTTTCCATGTCCTCATCCTGCAACAGAAGTGGTTGGGCATCAGTGCACTCAATGTCTTCTACTTTTGCGGCAGGGCTATGTGGATGGCCCATGGAATGCACACCAGCAGAGTCATTAAAAACAGTAAGAGACTGCTGCATGACTTGGGGCTCAGACTGCTTGGCTGATTTACAAGGGGCTGAGGTGAAAGACAGATGGCTATGGGGTTCAGGTATCAACTCTGAGCTTTCATCAAGGGACCGGGTGGGAGACAATGTGAAAGAACTGGAGGCATTGTCAGCCACCCAATCTACTATCGCCTATACTTGTTCTAGCCTCACCATTCGTTGAGCGGTATTCGGGCCTACCATATAACGTTGAAGGTTCTGTTGGCTACTCGCACCTGAGGAAGGAGTTTCACTTGTGCGTGTAGCTGGCACAGATCGACCATGTCCTCTCCTTGCAACAGGAGCTTCACCAACACCACCAACACCAGCAGCACCAGGACCGCGACCACGTCCCTTATTTGACGCTCTCCTCATTCTGGACGCAAATGTACTATTTAGCACAAATTTAGATTATTTTTTAAACCAGCAATGTCGACGCACTTTTTAATTTTGTGCAATAAATGCACAGCAAGGTGCAAATGTCCTGTGTAGCACTATTTATTAATAATAAAAAAATTAATAATGAATTATTATTCTTTTTTTTTTTTTTTAAACAACAATGTAGACGCAGTTTTTTTGTGTGCAAGAAATGCACAGCAAGGTGAAAATGTACTATGTAGCACTATTTATTAATATAATAATAAAAAAAATTATTATTGGGGGCGTGGCTGACTGAGCTCCTGTATGGACGCGTAAGTCCGGAGCTCCGATCAACTGCCGGGGAGACCACGAACGGAGGAGCCATACAGCAGACAAAGCAAACATCCAGCGGCACCAGGCCCAAGATGGCGGAGGCGGAGAGCAGCAGCCTCCAAGCGGTCTTACAGCACAGGCAGGGAAAGAAACCCAGAGACAACCAGGTAACAAGGCGAAGGGGTCCAGGAAAGGGGTGTCCTCAGGTAACAACACCCCCACCACACAAAGCCCCGCTAAATTAAAGCCCCGCAGGGACTCACCCGCAAGGCACATGGAGGACCTGGGCATGGATGTAGGAGAGCCCCAGGCTTCTCAACCTGCACATAGGTCTCAAAGGGAGGATGCCATAGCAGCGTTCCCCACTTCAGGGCAACCAGTGTCGGAAACCACATTGAAGGACATGATGATAACACTCAGAGATTCATTGCTAAAATGACTTAATTACCTCTGTTAACAAATGCAGCAAAGATGTGCAAGAAGTGGGTGACAGAGTGGACATTTTAGAGAACACCATGGGAGAGTACGCTGACTCCTACAACACCCTGGTAGATGCACATGAATCACATGCTGAGGACATAGCATGGATAAAGGACAAATTATCAAATATAGAGGACAGGTCCAGACGTAATAATATAAAAATCAGAGGAATCC
Source organism: Glandirana rugosa (assembly GCA_018402905.1). NCBI lineage: Eukaryota > Metazoa > Chordata > Amphibia > Anura > Ranidae > Glandirana > Glandirana rugosa. The sequence continues at coordinate 13,111 of BLSH010349627.1, read as the reverse complement.
CTGAAACAATCCTGCCACAACAACTGCAGCAGTATGTACTTTCACTCTTCTCCACACTTGCTCCCAGCCTAACATCGCAAGACCTCACAATAGACAGGATCCATAGAGTACATAAACCCTCTTTCCTGCCAGCAGAGACCCCGAAAGATGTACTCCTAAGAGTACACTTCTTCCACATCAAGGATCAACTCATGACCCTGGCCAGAAAACCAGAAGGTCTACCTGCGTCATATGTGGGACTTCAATTGCTTCCAGACCTATCCAGACACATTTTACAGAAATGCCACAACCTTGCGACAGTAACTAAAGCTCTTAGAAACCACAGAATCATTCACAAGTGGAAATACCCAGCCATGCTATGTATAACGCACAAAGATTCCACCATCTCTGTCTCCACTTGAGACAAAGGATAGAAGCTCTACGACAGTGGGGCATTCTCCCAGAGCCAACTCAACCCTCTACAGGAGACAGACACCCAACTCCCATAGAAGCGGACTGGCAGGTGGTATCAAGAAAGCGTATGGGTAAAAACCGCAATAAGAGCTCCTCCGGAACATCACAACGACATATCTCTAAAATCTGACAATTTCTCCAGTCAAGATGGGATTAATTCTACATCATGATCCCCCCGCCCCACTAAAGTTGAGCAGCCAAGTCTGCACACGGATCTTAACGTAGATCCCCTTTTTACCCTATGCTCTTCAAGGGTTACATTTATTGTTACTCTTTCTCATTTTTTTTTGTTTTCTTACAATTGTTCACTTAACAGAAGTTGACAAGTTCACACCCAGAGTCAAAAACAATGTAAGTACCCAACTGCCAGTACGGACTCTAGAGAAGAAGATCCCGAGATCCATCCATCAACATGCAACCCCCAAAAGATGAGCAATACAAAGACACCTCAGCCCTAGATGGACCGTCAACAAAAGTGAGTACAATATTGCACCTACACGCCACCCACACAAACCTCATAATGGCTATCACGTGTCTATCACTTAATGCTAGAGGACTGAACCATCCCGCAAAACGGTTTTCCATGTGGTCAGAGGCGACCAAACACAAGGCAGACATCCTATGCGTAGAAGAAACGCACTTCCAAATAGGAGTAACCCCCAAATGTAGTGTTGAGCGAACCCGGACTGTAACGTTCGGGTCCGTACCGAACTTTCGGGTGTCCGTGGCACGGACCCGGACCCGGACATTTCAAAAATCGTTCGGGTTCGGAGGCCCAGGCCCAGGCACGGTGCCTGTGGGCTTTCAAGCCATGCCTGGGCTTGCAATGTCAGGCCCAAGCGAGTTGTGATGTAAACCCCCAATGAGGATAAACCTTCACGCAAAGAAGATGCGTATCCTACAGACGGAACACAAACCAGCGGAGACTGGTGTACCTTTTGGCAAAACGCCCTACCAAGTCAGGAGATCGTAATTCACTATCTGTGCACTATCGGTAATACTCCAAACACACCCACCGCACATCCACGTTATAACATGAGTGAAAACAACTGCCAGGTAGATCCCGACTCCACAGAAACATAACGAGTAGAAAACCCCCAACGTAC
>BLSH010349621.1:198239-211923 GCA_018402905.1 Glandirana rugosa | reverse complement strand
GGTGTATATGGGGGAATAGCTTGTGTGAGAATTTAGGTAATGCTGACTTTTTAAAGTGCGTTTCTTGGACGCAGATGATATCGCCTCCTAGCTTTAAGGCTGTGTGCCAGAGCGATGTTCTTTTGGCCGGGTGGTTGAGGCCCTTGGAGTTAATTGACACAATTTTAACGCTCATGGTGGTGGAGATGAATGTGCTGTATGTCGTTTACTCACTGTGGGAGACGGCTTCGAGTATCTGGTCTCGGGGATGAGGCCTTCTGGAGAGTTCAGTGAAGGGAAATCCAGGCTTGCGTGGTGTCCTCTTGGTTCCTCAGCTGAGAGACAGGGAGTGGGGAGAGGGGAGGCTGTTGGGAGAGGAGGGGAAACAGGAGGGAACAGCAGAAAATAGAAAACAAAAAGCATAACTTTGCAGCTATGAAACAATGGCATTGTAGCTGCTTGGTAACGGTGGGGGTGAACGTCCCAAAGGTTTAGCACTGTATTTCGGCTAAGGTTGAGGGGGAGGGGAAGCAGTGGCAGTTAAGTTGTTTTAGGGACCTTCTTAAAACTTGGGATGGAATTTTCGGTTAGATTTATGCCAGAGCGGTGGGTTTGGGTCTCTGATCCCCTTCGGAGTATTTGTAAGAGGAGGTTCAGGTACGATGCCCCATTCTTGGAGGAGGGTTATTCCTGAATCTAGGGAAGAGATGGTGTATGATTTGTTGTTCCGATCAATAGAGAGTTTTGCAGGATGGCTCCATTTGTATCCAATACCATGGTTGCGTAGCGCCTTGGTTATGGTGTTTAGTTGGCGTCTCAGATCCATAGTGTATTTGGATAGGTCAGGGTACATTTGAATTGCTTCGTATGGCTCGGGGAGTTTGCCCAGGGTTCTTGCCTTTCTCAAAGCTGCCTCTTTGGTGGTATAGAAATGTATACGCAGCAGAACATCTCTGGGGGTTGTTTCTGGGAGGAAGGATGGTTTAGGAATCCGATGTATACGGTCAATTGACAGTTCTATCGGCTGCAGATCAGGGAGGAGAGCCTTGAACAGGCCTGTGGCGTAGTGATTGAGATCTTGGGGTTGTACTGTTTCGGGGATCCCCCTTAGCTTAACATTGTTCCTCCTGCTGCGATCTTCTAAATCAGCTATTTTTGATCGCAGCCATTGTCGCTCTTCCACCCCCTCTTCATTGGCGTCCACAAGGTCATTGACCGTATAGGTGATGTCACTAATGGCATTCTCTACGGTGTGGACTCTCTCTCCTAAGTGTGATAGTTCTCTTGAGAGCTTGTTAGTTAGGGTGGATATGTCTGTATGCAGGGATTGTTGCAGAGATATTAGCATATCTTTGAGCAAGGTATCCATCACTGGCTGGTTACTAGTGGGGAATGCAGCTATTGCAGAGCTGGGAGTGGAGGGGGGTAATGGAGCAGGGTCCTGACTTACCAGGTCTCCCGCCGGCTCCTCCATCCGCATTCGGGACTTGGCCGGGCTGCTGCATGACGGGCTGTCCGGGCGGTTTGATCGGCGGGTCGGGGATGTCCCCGGGGAGCTTCGGTCCCCGCGATCCTCTGGAAGATCTGTGTAGTGGCCGCGTGGTTGTTCTCTCGCGGCTGCAGCCGCCGCGCCGTCGCCATCTTGAAGCAGGCTCCGTGAAGCTGGCCCGAAGAATTCGGTCAGTTTTTGAGGCTTCCTGCTGTCCTTTCTCTTCCTGGACATCGCTCCTCGTGAAGGGGTAAGAGGCTAGAAGGATTTGCGGGGTTCTGATAGTGTTGTAGGGTCCTGGTTGATATGTTATCCCCTCGCTTAGCCGGAGCTCTACAGATTTGCGGCCATCTACAGCGCGCGCAAACCACGCCCCCCCCCCCTTTATTTTTTTTAAACCAGCAATTATGACACACTTTTTAATTTTGTGCAAGAAATGCACAGCAAGGTGCAAATGTACTATGTAGCACTATTTATTATTCTTTTTTTTTAAACCAGCAAAGTAGACGTAGCTTTTATTATTGTGCAAGAAATGCCCCGCTGGCCGCAAATGTAATATTTTGCACAAAAAAAAAAAAAATTATTATTTTTTTAAATTTGTCTAACTGCAATGTAACAGCAGTATTTAAATATGCCAAAATGTTGCCAACTGAACTAACAGAACACGATTAAAGTAGTATCCCTTACACACAAGCAGTTGTAAGTGCACTGCACTTGCAAAAATGGCTGCGAACGCCCACCTAACAAACAGAAAATTTGCTTAGGTTCTATATGAGGCACTTTGCTTAACAAACAAAATGTACTCTAGCAAACAAAAATCTCCTCTAGCACCCAATCACCAATAAATCCCTGTTTTTAACAGATTTTCTAAAGCTAATCTGTCCCTCACAGCAGCAGCAGCATCCTCCCCCTACACTAGTATGAGATGATTTTCTAAAGCTAATCTGTCCCTCACAGCCGCAGCAGCAGCAGCATCCTCTCCCTACACTAGTATGGGATGATGTGACATGCAGCACTATGTGACTCCAGCTTTTATAGAGGCTGGGTCACATGATGCACTGGCCAATCACAGCCATGCCATTAGTAGGCATGACCGTGATGGCTTCTAAGGGCAAACAAGTGAAACGCTTGTTGATTGGCTGCCCTGCAAGCTATTCAACAGGTGTGAAAAAGTACCCGAACCCGAAACCGGACTTTTTACAGTTCGGGTTCGCTCAACTATGAGAGGCGACAGCGCACAAAACAAATAACCCACTTACCATCCTGCAGTCATAAAATAGAAACCCAAAACAAATTAAAATACAGCCCACAATTAGAGAAAGAACTCAAGGAATTCCGCACACAGCTTAGAGAAACCCTCCTCCACTCATATGACTACTATATCAAATGTCTTTGTATCTCCTCATATACACTGGGGAATAAACCAGGAGCCTTTTTGGCCAGACAATACAAACGCAAGGCAAAAGCATCTAAGATCCCCCATCTCATAGATGACCACAATCGTAAAATATTCAACCCGTCTGGTATAGCAGAACAGTTTTGCAAATATTATATGTCCCTATACAACCTCCAAGACTCCCCTTGCTTCTCGCCTCCTGACCCCTCTCTCATAAATGCATTTCTCTCATCAATCAAACTGCCCACTATCTCATCTGACCAATTACTAGAATTATCCTCTCCTTTCACAGCTATAGAAGTTAACAAAGTTATTTGCTCACTCCCCTTCACAAATGCCCAGGACCAGATGGCTTTGTAAACGAATATTATAAGCAACATTCCCACCTACTTTCTCCCTACCTTACAGACTCATACAATAACATTAGTGAAACAGGCTCATGCCCCAAGGAATTCCTGGAATCCCTTATTGTCACTATTCCCAAGCCAGGTAAAACAACCGACTCCCCTTCTAACTTTCGACCCATTTCTCTTCTCAACACGGACATGAAAATGTATGCCAAACTTCTAGCCAACAGAATAACCAAATTCACCACATCCCTAAACCACGCTGACTAGGTGGGATTTGTACCGGGGAGGCAGACCTCTGATGGGACCCGTCGTATTGTAGACATCATTCAGTGGGCGGAACATCATAAAACCCCAGCCTTACTAATATCTTTAGATGCTGAAAAGGCTTTTGATAGGGTCCAATGGCTATATATGACGGAGGTCTTGCGGAGGTTTGGTTTCACCGGTCGAATACTATCTGCCATTACTTCCCTGTACTCCAACCCTACAGCAAGAGTATGGACCTCTGGCTTCCTTTCTTCCACTTTTCCTATAACCGATGGCACTAGGCAAGGATGCCCCCTTTCCCCTCTTATATTCTCCCTGATAATAGAGCCCCTTGCAGAACACATCTGCAATAACCCCCTCATCTCCAGAATCCAAATAGGACCTACGACCCATAAACTAGGCCTGTACGCGGATGACATCATCATAACTATAAAAGACCCGCGTCGCTCTCTTCCTCCTCTATGCAACCTCTTCGGCACCATTTCCCTATATAAAATTAACCATTCTAGATGTCAAATGCTCCCAATTGGATTAGACACCTCTCTCAAAAATCTGATTTCATGTGCTGTTCCCTTCTCATGGGCCCCACTTTCAACCCTACAGTACTTAGGGGTTCAACTCACCTCACCTAGATCCAGAATTTTCGGGACTAATTACAATGCCCTCATCAAAAAATTGTTTCAGATCTCTAAGGAACTATCACTAATCCCTGCTTCTTGCGCTGGACGCATCGCATTAATGAAAATGTTTGTTACCACATGTCCTATATGCGTTCAGGGCCTTGCCGATTCCAATTCTCTCAGCGCATCTCCAGAAGATACAGACAATCATTTATACCTTCATTTGGAGTAATAAGCGCCCCCGAATTAAAGCTTCAACCCTTCTTTGACCAACAAGATTTGCTGGATTAGGAGCCCCCAATGTCGCAGCATATTATAAAGCCACCATATTGTCACAGTTGAGAGAATGGTGGTCTCCTAGACAACAGCTCGCTTGGATGCAGATAAAGTAATAGCCTTAGAAACCAACCCTAAATATCTTTTAGGCGCAATAATGCTCACCCCATTACCAAAAAACATTACCTGGACACGGTTATGGCCGCCTGGAGAGTATGGACCTCATTAACAAAACCAAATAACCAACCATCTGCTAAACCTCTTTCCAGAATCCCCCTAAGATCCTTGGAAGCTATCATGCCAAACACCTCACTGCGAACGTGGGAGGAGGCAGGTATTACATCGTTCAGCCATTTATATCAGGATGAACATTTACAATCTTTTGAATACCTGGCGCTCTCCTTCGCCCTTCCAAAAACTACGTTCTACCAATACCTTCAGATACACCACACTTTACATTGTTCATGCCCCCACAGGGATACACTGGTGGTAGACATCCTGGATATTTATAATCTCTCCAAATTATCGTGGAAAGGTATCTCGCTCATATACCAACTTCTGATTGAGTCTATCATAGGCATTCCTAGCAATCCAGAACCGAAACTAGCACTCTTAGGCATCAACATGGAATTTTATCCAAAAGTCTACCATTGCCTGCTCACCCACATCCTTATAGCAGCCCGTCTATCGTTGGCCCGCAACTGGAAACAAGCATCCCCACCTACTCTATCCACAACTATTGACATCCTCAATGACCAAGCATACTATGAACTTATGTTTGCTAAAGCACATCTCCACTTAAATTCCATACCCACTGGGACTTTTGGCTTCAACATCCTAAATGTTCTTTAACCATATAGCAACTTAAGCATGCCATATGACTAGCAGCCCATCACTATGCCATAGAGGAAAAATAGCCTCTTGGCCTCCTCTACACTGTACCGGCATATCTCATAACTTATCATTTCGTAGATTACCCTCCCCCCCTCCTCTACCCCCTCTCTTCTTTTCTGCTCTCTACTTTACTTTCCTTGTTATCTTCTTTGAATATTGACTAATTGTATAGTTCACTTACTCTTTGTTAATGCTCCAGTATCCTGCTGTTCATGTCACACCCTGTCCTATTTAACTACTCGGGTACTCCCATATGGGGCGGTGAGGGGTTGCAGCTTGACACAAGCCCCAAACATCCAGTATGCTCAGATTATGTTAAGTGACATAAACATCATATATGGGACCATATATGAGATTTTTTCTGTTTATTTTTCTGTTCTTTGGAAAGCGATACTGGATACCTTTTCTTATTGTATCTAACTGTTGATCCGTTCACTGAAAATTCAATAAAAAAACTATTGTAATTAAAAAGCAATCCACTGAGGCCTGGCTGTGTTAGTGTCAGGCCCAACCATGTGATGCTAGATAGTCTGGAGGAGTGACAGTCTGCAGCAAGGGAAGTGCTGGTAGAAGAGGAACAGTCTGCAGCAAGTGAAGTGCTGGAGAGAAAGAAGAAGTGTATTTACTGGAGTGTATATAGTAGTCCTATGCACATTTGCATTGAATGTTCTGGGGCATTCCATAATTTTCCAAATCCCTATCCAAGTTCAATATCCCTCAATAAAAAACAAAATAAAGCAATGGACTGATCTATGCCTCTGAGTGACTGAGAGATGGATGTCTGGCTGGACAGGGTGATTACTTTCAGCAACCCCTGTGGGGGCATGGCTACATAAACAATATCTCACTAAAGTGAGTGCATCCCTCACATTTTTGTAAATATTTTATTATATCTTTTCATGTGACACCACTAATGAAATGACACTTTGCTACAATAAAAATGATTGAGTGTACAGCTTGTATAACAGTGTCAATTTGCTGTCCACTCAAAATAACTCAACACACAGCCATTAACATCTAAAACGTTAGCAACAAAAGTGAGTGCACCTCTAAGTGAAAAATGTCCAAATTGGGCCCAAAGTGTCAATATTTTGTGTGGTCACCATTATTTTCCAGCACTGCCTTAACCCTCTTGGGCATGGAGTTCACCAAAGCTTCATAGGTTGCCACTGGAGTCCTCTTTCACTTCTCAATGATGACATCACAAAGCTTGTAGATGTTAGAGACCTTGTGCTCCTCCACCTTCTATTTGAGGATACCCCACAGATGCTCAGTAGGCTTTGGGTCTGGAGACATGCTTGGCCAGTCCATCACCTTTACCCTCAACTTCTTTAGCAAGGCAGTGGTCATATTGGAGGTGTATTTAGGGTCGTTATTATGTTGGAATACTGCCCTGCGGCCCAGTCTCCAAAAGGGAGGGGATCATGCTCTGCTTCAGTATGTCACAATATATGTTGGCATTCATGGTTCCCTCAATGAACTGTAGCTCCCCAGTGCCGGCAGCACTCATGCAGCCCCAGACCATGACACTCGCACCCCTCATGCTTGACTGAAGGTAAGACACACTTGTCTTTGTACTCCTCACCTGGTTGCCGCCACACACGCTTGACATCATCTGAACCAAACAAGTTTATCTTTGTCTCATCAGACCACAAGACATGGTTCCAGTAATCCATGTTCTTAGTCTGCCTGTCTTCAGCAAACTGTTTGCAGGCTTTCTTGTGCCTCATCTTTAGAGGTTTCCTTATGGAACGACAGCCATGCAGACCAATTTGATGCACTGTGCGGCGTATGGTTTGAGCACTGACAGGCTGACCCCCCACCCCTTTAATCTCTGCAGCAATGCTGGCAGCACTCATATGTCTATTTCCCAAAGACAACCTCTGGATATGACGCTGAGCACGTGTACTCAACTTCTTTGGTTGACCACAGCGAGGCCTGTTCTGAGTGGAACCTGTCCTGCTAAAACCGCTGTATGGTCTTGGCCACCGTGCTCAGTTTCAGGGTCTTGGCAATCTTCTTATAGCCTATGCCATCTTTATGTAGCGCAACAATTCTTTTTTTCAGATCCTCAGAGAGTTCTTTGCCATGAGGTGCCATGTTGAACTTTCAGTGACCAGTATGAGAGAGTGAGAGCGATAACACCAAATTTAACACACCTGCTCCCCATTCACACCTGAGACCTTGTAACACTAATGAGTCACATGACACCGGGGAGGGAAAATGGCTAATTGTGGGGTGTACTCACTTTTGTTGCCAGTGGTTTAGACATTAATGGCTTTGTGTTGAGTTATTTTGAGGAGACAACAGATTTACCATGTTATACAAGCTGTACACTCACTGCTTTACATTGTAACAAAGTGTCATTTCTTCAGTGTTGTCACAGGAAAAGATAAAATAAAATACTTAAAAATATGAGGCAAGTACTCACTTTTGTGAGATACTGTATATCATAACACATTTTTCTAACAAACTTTTGTTATTTTGTTTTTGTATTATTTGATGTTTATTAGATGGCCTAATTTAAAGCTTAATATTATATTTTGGTGACTTTATTTTATTAAAGTGGATGTAAACCCTCACATATACCCAGCAAAGTGACTGGCTTCAGGTGATACACAGAGATTAAAGAAATCATAAGTTGTAGCAGTTTATCTGTAGCACCCTCCTATCCACATCCATTTAAGGTGCCAAATTTACACAGCTTTTCTTATCTTCCAGAGGCAGGGGGTGGGAATCGGATGTCACACACTGCAGAGCTCAGTGAGAGGAGCTGTGAGAGCTGATTGGAGGGAAGGGACACACCTCCTTCACACAGCACACAGGAACAAAGCTAAGACTGTCGATCAGCTGGAGGTCCCTCCCTTGTCACCATTTCTCTTGGTGTAAGGAAAACTTGTCAGAAGTGACTTATGCAGATAACAAATGAATGAAGCAGCAAGAAGAAATGACACTGAGTGCTCTGGCTAGAGACAAGTATACACTATATAGGGATATGCTTTGTTCATATACCATGTCAAAGGCTTATGACCCATTTAAGTTTTTTGGTTTTCCAATAAAACAGAAACGGTTTATTTATTTATTTATTTTTTAAATAACTATTGTAGTTTGATGGACTAGCATTTCTAATATCATGTTTAAATCCTTGACTCTTTGTAGGGTGGAAAAAACTGGGCACTAGTCACTATAAAAACGTGATATATAGTTGTTAGGGCACAGGATACCCAAAAGTGATTCTAGGCTCATACTCAGAGTCATTACAGAAAAAAAAGTGTTTTTAAGCCAAAACTGGCACTCTGTACTCTTCAGAGTGTAAAGTTACTTCAGAGAGCACATGTACCCTCTGAAGCCAGTCAACAGCAATCCCTTACCATTTCCACCACAGACCCTGGCCTCTCTTCAGATGTAGGTCTCACCCCAGGCAGCAGGTCTTGAAGGAAATGATCTCTGACACACAGCCTCCTCTTATGGCAACAGCCCAGGAGTCAAGAGAGCTGCTAGGTCATCCCAAATATTCTATTCTTCCCCAACATGCACTGCTGGCAACAAATCTCCTAGTGGTTAGACAAATGTATTAAATACTTTCTTCAGCTCTCTGTATACAAAGGAGCATTGGGGAGCTCATGTCCATAATGGGGGTGGTAGTGGCACAGCCCCAAATGATCCACGATGGCTCAAAAGTGATATGGTCTACAAATATTTAGACAGAATAAAAGTGGATAAAGCACCTGGACCAGATGGTATCCACCCACGGATCCTAAAAGAATTCAGCTCTGTCATTTCAAAGCAATTGTTTCTAATTTTTAGGGACTCGTTAATGACTGGAAAAGTACCACTGGATTGGTGAGGGCCAATGTGGTGCCTATATTTAAAAAGGGATCAAAGTCCTTACCAAAAACCTATAGGCCTGTTAGTTTAACTTCTATAGTCGTGAAGATACCGCAGAATTTAATAAAAGACCACATAGATGAGTTCTTGCTGGAAAAAAATATTTTAAGCAACAGACAACATGGATTCCTGAAAGACAGAAGTTGTCAAACAAATCTGATTTCTTTTTATGAAGAGGTAAGTAAAACCTTGGACAGAGGGGTGGCTATGGACGGGGCATACTTGGATTTCGCAAGTTTTTGAAACAGTTCCCCGCACGCGGCTAATGTGTAAGGTAAAGTCTACAGGCTTGGAAAGATCCGTTTGTAAATTGATAGAAAGCTGGCTAAAAGACCAAATTCAGAGAGTAGTGGTTAATGATTCTTACTCTGAATGGTCTAAGGTTATCAAGGTTCATTGTTGGGGCCCTTATTTTTTAATAACTTTATAAATTATATATGGTCTGGGATTAAAAGTACCATTTCAGTGTTTGTAGATGACACCAAGCTATGCAGTGGAATAACGTCCTTACAGGATGTCTCCAACTTACAAGCAGACCTCAATGCACTGTTTAATTGGGCAACTGTGTGGCAAATGAGGTTTAATGTTGATAAATGTAAAGTTATGCACTTGGGGGGGCTAAGAATATGCATGCATTGTACATACTAGGGGGAGTACAACTCGGGGAATCCATTGTGGAGAAGGATCTGGGGGTCTTGGTAGATCATAAGCTTAATAATAACTTGCAATGCCAAGCTGCAGTTTGCAAAGCAAGCAAAATCCTTTCTTGTATTAAGAGAGGTATGGACTCCAGATAGAGAGATATAATTTTGCCCCTGTACAAATCATTAGTAAGACCTCATCTGAAATATGCATCTCAGTTTCGTGCACCAGTTCTCAAAAAGGATATCGGGGAACTGAAGAAAGTGCAGAGAAGGGCAACCAAACTGATAAGAGGCATGGAGGAGCTCCGTTATGAGGAAAGATTAGAGGAACTGAAAATATGATCAACATGTACAAACACATAAGTGGTCCATATAGTGAACTTTGTGTTGAGTTATTCACATTAAGGTCATCACAGAGGACAAGGGGGCACTCTTTACGCCTAGGGGAATAGATATTTCATCTCCAAATACGGAAAGGTTTCTTCACAGTACGAGCTGTGAAAATGTGGAATAGACTCCTCCAGAGGTGGTTCTGGCCAGCTCAGTAGATTGCTTTAAAAAAGGCCAGGATTATTTCCTTAATGTACATAATATAACTGAATACTAACATTTATAGGTGAATCCAGGGAAAATCTGATTGCCTCTTGGGGATCAGGAAGGAATTTTTTCCCCTGCTGTATCAAATTGGATCATGTTTTGCTGGGGTTTTTCACCTTCTCTGGATTAACTGTGGTGGCAGGATTGTGTATATGGGATTGTATTTTTTTATTGGTTGAACTAGATGGACTTTTTTTCAACCTGACTAAATATGTAACTGTGTGGTGTAGTTCGGTTCGTTTTGAATTGAAATTCTGACAAATTTTTAATTATTCGGAAATACGGATGTATCCGAATTTCTGAATTACAGTAGTAACAAAATTAAACAAATTTGAAATATTGAATCAAAATTTCGGACCAAATTTAAATGCATATACTTTTCAAGCGAATAGGTTTGGACTTGAAAATGATTTGCATACTTTTCAAATTAAATTCAAATAGTTTTCTAATCAAATTTGAATTTCCAAAGAGAATAAAATAGACGAGAAAATAAAGGAATAGAATACAATAGAGTAAAACAGTAAAGAATAGAAAAGAAAAGAAAAAAATTGAATAGAAAAAAAAGAGACAAAATAGATAATAAAAGAATAGCGTAAAACAGAACAAAATAAAACATAAAAGAAAAGAACAGAATAAAATAAAATAGAATAGAAAATAGAGGAATATAATAGAAAAAATAGAATAGAATAAAATAAAAAGATTATAACTATCTTCTGAATTTCAAACAGAATGAATTTGAATAGAACAGAAAGAATAGAATAGAAAAGAATAGAATATAAAATAAAAAAATAGAAAATAATAGAATAAACAATAGAAAAGAATAGAATGAAATAGAAAGACTATAACAATATAACAGTTTTCCAAAATTCAAATTTTGAATACAATAAATGTGCATTTCGAATAGAATGAATTCAAATTTGAATAGCATAGAAAAGACTAGAATATAATAGCAAAGATAAGAACAAAACAGAAATTTGAAAAAAAAAATAGAAAAAACAATAGAATAGAATGGAATAGAAAGAACATAACCTTCTTACAAAATTAGAATTTCGAATAGAATTATTTCAATTTCGAATGGAATTCGATTCAAATGCAATTTGAATGGAATTCGATTCGTATTTGAATGGTATTGAAAAAATTCAAATACTTTCAAATTTGAATAAATGAAACAAATTCCGAAAACGAATTAAACAAATTTAATTAAACACATTTATGTAAATAACTTATCGAAATGAAATGAAACTTTTTTTTTTTTTTAATTGTGCATATGTCTACTAGTGGTTTGCCAGATAGACATACATTTTCATAACTCAGAATTAGTGTATCTTTTTGCTCTATTGCTGGCTGGACAAAGCAAACAATAAAAATTAACTCAGGGGAAACCTAACTGAGCTATAACAATCTCTGCTTGGTCTGACTACAGCCTGGATGCAATTCCAAATGTAGGCTAGGGACACTCTTGCTTACAGGTGTGTTTTTACACAGTGTGTAGGATGGTGATACTGCTTTTTTTACTAATACATTTTGGAGGTGCAGCACATTCCAGTATGCTTCATTCCAGTATAAAATAATATGAAATGAATGGGGTATAAATGTGAGCCCTTTCTCATGCTGACCACAGCCTAAAGAAAGCTGGAAAGAAAATACATCTGGACAGCTTGATACTAGCAATTTAGAGGCTCTTTTTCTTATAACCCCTCACATGGTCTCACGGCCCTTGCTATAGAAGCCAAATCTAATGACATGCTATGCATTTACTTTTTATAAAATCCAGTCTAGACACCCAGAGTCTAACGACCCAATTGCTGAAAAGGTATGTGCCTACTGTAACCTGCCAACCATTTTAGGTTAAAATGATTGATTAAATTATTCTGTGGAGATTACGGTGGCATTGAGCCAACAGAAAAAAAAAACGTGCTACAAAGGAAAAACCAAAATAATGGAAACAAATCAATATATGTGGAGTCAGTATTTCACTATTGATATTCTTTGTGACAAGCAGGATTTCCAAACCAAGGCCAACACAGAGGCTGTTGGCAGTAGAGGAAGCTGATGCTCCGATCGCATAGACAATCCTGTGCAGTGTTCCCAGCTGTCTTCCCACTTCCATTGATGTAAGTTCCGTACATTCCACGCTGGTTTCGTTGGACTTCCTGGTGGCCACATTATGAACTACAGACCTCCCTTTACCTCTACAGCCCATGGATACAGTGTGAGAACATTAGGAGAGACCTGAGTGACACCACACTACAGTTGAACATTTTTTAAACCTATATCTTGTGAGTGTTTTGCATCTTGACAATTAAATTGATTATAGTAATATCACACCCAGGTGGCGCTTCCTGTCTTTTCCTCCTTCACAATTATATGTACATTAATGTGCATTGCCCTTCTTTCTGAATAGCACTCCAATGCACGCACAGTATATCGCTTACAAAAATGCACCACGTTGCTCAGTCATGAATACTGGACATCCCTCAATGCCCCTAGAATACCACATCCAGATGTGAAATGCCAAATGCATTGGAGGCAAAGGGAAAAGGAAAAATAAGGTGGTTTTTGATGGTTTGTAAGGGTGCTGTGGGGTTACAATGGCTCATGAGGATTATGAATGGTTCTTTCAACTATTTGTATCTGTTCTTGTGCCAGAAAATGGATTCTCTTTAGTCACATTATTTATTTATTTTTCAAAGAAAGAAAACATAGACAGTGAAAAAAGTACATAGATAATGACCAAATACACAAAGGAAGACAAATACAATTAAATGAACTACCATAAATACACCCAAACAAAGAACATACCCTCTATAAAGTAGATAAAAACAACTATTTCACCTAATAAGTAGTGTTGAGCGAACCCGGACTGTAACGTTCGGGTCCGTACCGAACTTTCGGGTGTCCGTGGCACGGACCCGGACCCGGACATTTCAAAAATCGTTCGGGTTCTGATGAATAATCCACTTTATCAACAAAAATAGATGAAATATCTCCCATACAAGAAACAAACCCACATAAATACCATCAAGTAAATTAACATAAACAGAAGGAAACACATAAACCAGTAATAGATACATGAAAAAAGTGACAGATACAAAAGAAAGAAACTTTTTATTTATTTATTACACTGATTTCTCTTAGGTAAAAGACCGTGTTCTTGTCTATGTTTATCAACTTTCTTGGTAAGTATTAGGAGTACTCGGTAACATTGGGGTGTCGTGGGAATGTTTGGTAGTTTTTGGTGGAATAAAAAGGAAAAGGGAAACGGAGGTTACGTAAACCGTAAA